>BPTQ01000005.1:233352317-233427580 GCA_019973895.1 Chrysanthemum seticuspe
ATTCCTTGTATTGCCTTGAGACTTTGACCTGCTCGCTTTAATGTCACTGATTACTCCTGTAGAGGGAATGGGAACTGTAGAAAACTAGAAGGGGGGGTTGAATAGTTTTACCAATTAAAACTTCCTTTTAAACTATTTAGATCGACTTATGTCAATCTATTTGGTTGTGTGTGTTGGATGTTGATAAACAAGCATATAAAGATATGTAATGAAAAGATAAGAGTAAGAAGCACAAAACCACAACGCGAGTATTTATAGTGGTTCG
This sequence comes from Chrysanthemum seticuspe, assembly GCA_019973895.1. Taxonomy (NCBI): domain Eukaryota; kingdom Viridiplantae; phylum Streptophyta; class Magnoliopsida; order Asterales; family Asteraceae; genus Chrysanthemum; species Chrysanthemum seticuspe. Next base: position 233,352,583 of record BPTQ01000005.1, read on the forward strand.
GCTACAAGGACACCTTCCTTGCCCTACTCCACTCCCCGAGTCACCTACTCGAGAGTTCGTAAACACTACACCAATCTCCTTATGGCGGAGAAGCCTTCACAACGTCGCTTAACCTTTTTCCGGTACAAAGCTAAATACCGAGTTCTTTCACACCAAGGCGAACCACACCTAACACAACGTCGCCTACCCTTTATACGGTGCTAGGCTAACCACCAAGTTCTTTCACATCAAGGAGAACTAATCCTATCACAACGTCGCCTACCCTTTATTAGGTACTAGGCTAAGCACCTAGTTCCATTGCAATGGAGGAACTACTACCACACTACACCAACGACTAATCCCAAAGGAGATCTACTCCTTTACAACATCATCAAGGACATCAATATCCTTGGATCTAATACTAGTCTATCTTGTACATTGAAACACACCATATCGAATGTACATCTAAGGCACCTTTCACTAATGCCTTTGACTAGATCTACAAGACACCTTTCACTAATATCTTGTGTCTTCACTTCTAGGCACCTTTCACTTGTGCTTCTTTGTCTTGACTTCTAAGCACCTTTCACTAATGCTTCTTGTATTGACTTCTAAGCAATTACCACAAGTGCTTATCCTATAGACGATAGATACCCTTCACTAATGTCTTCGTCTTGACACTTGAGACATCTTTCACTAATGTCTTCAACATTACACTTCTTTGTAGAAAGAGAGAGATCATCAACAAGAAGACTTCAGTAGCCTTGATGATGAGGAAGCATGGCAACTCATGGACTTGAGCTTGCTCGACTTTAAAGGTGGTGATCTTGCCTTTAAGAGGAACCTAAAAGATCACATAAAAACAAAACTACAAACATAGATCTCTTGGATCTAAGGTTAGTGAGATATAACTCAGGGGAGAAAGTATGTTAGAGAGGGGTGAGGAATAATGAAGAAATGACTCACTATTTATAGAGGAAAAATCCTACTATTCCCCGGATCCCTACCACAAGGGATCCGGCTAGCACAAAGCTAGGGATCCGTGGAACGCTCCTCTTTGCCCATGGGTATTTTGGTTATGGGTCATGGGTTGAACCATGGATCTTTGGCTAGATACAATGTATCTTTAAGTGCAATGCACTTAGTCACTTGGGTATGGGTTGATCCATGGGTTATGGATATTATCCATGTATGATATAAGCATGATGTCATGCAATGGGTTATGGGTCAAGATCCATGGGTTATGGGCTTTAGGTTGTACCCAACTACATTCAATGTATTTGCCCAATGGGTTGTGATACTTAAGTTTCTATCCATTTATATTACCCAATATACTACATACTAGTTATGTGTATATTTTATCCAAATATGTAAACACTAGTTGTTGTACATATGTATTACTTAAATCATAAAATCACTTATACTTGTTTTAGTGTTTTATGTGAAAATGTGAATATGTTAGAAACTATTAGTTCAAACCATTTACGTATTTTATTTGTTTCGTTAATATGATTTTACGTTTGTTATCGACAAAATATTAGAAGATCGTAAAATATAAATAAACGTTTTTACGGCTTATTTGTATTAACAGATTTCATTCACTATATATACAAAGGCTAAGGTTAATGGTTTTATAGCTTTTGTGCACACACATTAACCTGAAGTTTCTTTGTCTTTCTCTTGCTAAAATCGGCCACAATACCCACTAGTGTGTTTGGTTTTGTTTTTCTAAAACAAAGTTTTGTAGATCTAGCAATCGCTTTATTCGTTTGTTAATTCGTGTGTACAAGAACGTGGTAGTAAGACACTATTCTTACACCTATTGGTTTGAGTTTTAAAACGGTAAGGGATAACTCGTTAAACCACTTTGTCACATCCATTGAAGAGATCTATTGAATTGCAAGAGGTACGTTACGCATTCTTCAGTTAATTATTTATTTGTTATGATCTTAAGTCTTCTGCTGTGTACTCTGTGGTGTCTACATGTTTTATTGTATGTCATGTATTGTAAACTCAACAGTGGCATCACGAGCCTTGTATAACAAGTAATTAATTACTGAAACACATAAAACAAATAAACTGATTGTGTTATTAATTGTATGCGTAGATCTAGGGTTTGCAAAACCTAAACCCTAATTTTTTTAGGGGGGGCGTTTTTTTGGTGCCCTAATTAGGGTTTTGTAAACTTCTGTTTTAATTGGATTAGAAACCCTAAGTCGCATGCAATTTTATGTGTATTGCGTAACTCTGTTTAATTGCATTAATTGTTAAGTGTGATTTACATCCATGATAAATACATGCATGTTTTGTCATGGATCTGCTTTTATTGTATGCTTTACTTTGTTAAGTGATATACACTAATATTATGATAGATCTAAAATTGGGGAATACCTCAATTTTTATTATTTAATCAATTATGTGCTATGTGGTATGTGTTTAATTTTGACTTACTCAATCGATGAATCGATGCATGTGGCTCACCTTGTACATAGATGAAAACGGGTGAAAGTCTTAATTAAACATATACATATCGACAGATCTAGAATTGATTATCAATAGGATTTATCAAAATGGTTTGCATGTGGCTATTTGATATGCATGACTTATTATTATGTTATGCATTCATTGTTTATTTGTTTTTTTTAAAATACTTGCTTGTTTGTTATGTGTAACAAGGGTATTTTTTCAAGAAAAATAAACTGACCTAAACAATGGTGAAACATGTATTTTTAAGCATAATAATCATAATCGTTTAATTGATTGATTTTTTGCACAAAATAGTTAGAACGGCTCACCCATTAATGACAAACTGTGTGATGGGTACCAGGAGGGTACGCATTAAATTGTGACCTTAAAGACGAGGGTTTTTAATATGCTTCGCGCTGACCTGATTCTCCGCTCGTTTGTGCGTCTTAATGGAGCTACCAAGTATTCCTATGAATGTGCATAAAATCTTAAGGGTGAATTGACCTAAATTCTACGTGTCATTTTTGTGGTAATTATCCGAATAACTTGGGTCTTAGGACTCATGCAGCAATAGGATATAGTGGTAATTAAAGGTAATTCTTTAATTGGTTTACCAATACATCGATTAAAGTTTGATGATGAAAAGATTAAACATTAAAACAAGGATATGACTGTTTTAATAAAACCTTATGCTACGAAGATGAATGCATGACATCTTTGTACATATTTGATTTGACATCAAAATCAAATTTATTACCCTTAATTTAAGTTGTATGCCATCCAACGAAAAGGAAACACCTGAGATTACCTTTTATTTGCATGAGAACGTGATTTAGATCGTAATCAAAGGGTAAAGTATCCACGTGACGTGAGAACGGGCATGGATGATTTTGCAGTTTCTTAAGTTGGACAACTTAATTGAGCTTTGTAGTGAGAACTGACAACTCAAGGCGTAAGATGGGGATAAAACATGTTTACATGGCAATTGAAATTGGCTAAATGTAAATCCCATAAATCTAGGAATTGCAATTTGAAAATTGGCAATTGAGGTTCGACTCGTACCATATTGAATAATTTCATTACTAGCAGATCAACTGATGTGATGAAACTATGTCAATTTGGATCCTAGTTTTTCAGTGAAAATTAAATGGTTATATGCTTATGAACCATGGGTATTTAATTTTCGATAATTAACCTTTTCACTGGTTATGCAATACTTACAATGTTGTCAGATTCAGTGGGAGCATTTGTGTTGCATTACTGAATAAGAAGTTGTTTTATTGATTTCTAATTCAGTGGGAGCTACAAGCCTTATTTCCTGTGTAGTAACCCAGATTATCTTCAAAGATAATTACTTTCCAATTGTAGACACTTACGTTTTTTTAAGGATAGTCATGTGCGTTTCCATACTAAACAATATAGTCGTACATCTACTTGTTATATCTATGACACAAATCATGTTAATCAAATAAACAAACGTGTATCGTGTTGTTTATTTGCTACATGATGTTGTTCCATGCACAAGTGGGAGAAAATTTTATTGTGTGCAAGGTACAACACATATAAATATGATTTAAATGGATTCTCTTGACCGTGAGGTAAGAGAGTAACGTTCTAATAGGAATTATACATTTAAAAGTGTTTGATTGCCCTATTAAGAACATGTGTCAAGATGATAACAAAGACTACTTTATCTTAAATATTTATGTCATTCAATATTTAAGAAAACACTTGTTGTTACAATTTATGTTACGTGAGAACGTGAACTAGATTATAGCCCAAGGTAAAATATCCACGTGTCGTGAGAACGAGCATGGATGATTTTGCAGTTTCTTACGTTGAACATTTCATGGAATGACATAATTAAATGAAGTAATCTAATACTACTTTGAATTTAAGTATTCGTTGAATGACTTAAATATATATAGTAAATATTAACTTGAAATCTTAATTGAAACCCGAGGTGGTGTTCATAATTACTTTAATTATAAATGTTTATGATTTTGTATAGTCACAAACATGAAGTCTGTTAATACAAGACTTACAATATAAAGTAAGACGTTAACTTGCTATGTTTTAAGACATATGCATGAAGTCAATGAGTTGATCAATGACTTATAACGTATAGTGGGATTATAACTGATATTTCTTTTGACTTGGTCAAGAATACTTGTGTTATAATACATGCAATTGACTTGGTAATTCTATTGTACCATTAAGTTTTACTTTGTTGGTAAATAGGATAAACCAAAGAGTAGATGGTTATCTTAAATATTGTTAGATTAATCTTACAATATTAATTCTAATGAAATACCATAGTTTTATGGTATGTTCAGTTAGAAGAATCCAAATCTATTGGCATTGTTTGATTCAAGATAACTATAGTTTCTTCCAAAAGTTATCAAGGTTAGTAGATTGAGTATAGATTGAATATACTAAATAAGACTCCAACCTAGAAGATTAATAAGACACCATTTTTATGGAAAGTGATGAATCACACTAAGTCTTATAATGAAGTTCTGAATTTGTTAAAACTACTTATAAAGTGAGTTGTAACAAACTAAAGTCAGGAACTGTCAATGTTTTTGTAATATCCCAAAAGAGAACAATGCATTGTTGCTCTACTTGCTAAACTATTTAAAGGTAATCTTCAAAATTGTTAAAGGCAAGTGGGAGTTTTGGTTTAGATCTTGAAACATTAAAGTTACAAAATACATAATCTTCTAAAATGCACTAGCAAATATCATGATGAGGCTAAACATGAAATTGATAGACCTCAATATGATGGAATTTCCATTCATAGATCCGTAAGGATATCTCAGATATTTAATATGATGAGAAATATGAGTTACAGGATCATGGTAAGCCTGATAATCATAATGATGAATTTACCAAATGTTGAATTATGGTAAATCAATCGTACTATGAATGTTGAGATGCTGTCCATAAAGATAATCAATTTTAGATACTTGGTTTATCTAAATGAAGATGATTTTTTTCAAAGGATGAAAACCCTAGTGGTTTAAATCTTTGTGTAGAATCATATGGACAATATTATACACGTATTTAATGTGTGTTTAGTGATAATAATATTAATCATACTTAAGCAATTAACTATGATTGGATATTCTTTCCTAGATACATTAAATAAAAGTATAAAGATTATAATGGTCATACTTAGTTTCATTGATATGAAATTTTGACAATGAATATCAAAACTCTTTGTTCTGGAATTACTTTTGCAAGGACGATAAGTAATGCAAAGAAGTTTTATGAATTCAAATAATCTTTGAATATGTACAAACTGCAAGAATCCATAAATGGGTATATGCATGCATCTAGGAGATGATTCTTATGTTTAGTATTAAATCCATGTTTGATTTAATAATTAAAATAAGATTGCTCATAAGTATTCCTGAAAGCTAGTAGGAGTATTATTTTTTATTTTCTTAAATCTTATAAGTTGTATGGGCAACTACATTCCACCTAAATTAAGTTTTAGTTGGGAATGAAACTTCGTTTGTAAGATTTGGAAATAAGACATACAACCTTGGAATATATGTTTATTACTATAAACATATGCGGTAAATAAATGAGTCTAATAGAACATGATGGATATATAATGAGATCTTAAAGTCTAACTTAAAGATTCATCATGTACATCATGTTGTAAGATTGTTGTGTCATGCTTGATTACAAGATGATTTGCCAACATTGAAAGTTGTTAGTGTAATAAATATTTTAAAAGGAATATGTTTGGATTTAGAATCACATTCCACAGTCTGGAGATGCTCATAGATTTTATGGATGAAAATATGGCAATTGTTTCATAATTGTCATTGCCGACAAACTTGAGTTTTGGTAGGCACCAACATTACACTATAACTGTTCAAAATTTACGGATGTTTAAAGAGCATATTGTTGGTTGTACACAATGATGCTAGTATAATTGAGATGACACTCAATTCTAGTCACGGTATCCTTGGTGATGACCATGTTGACTAGTTATGCTCAACTAAAAGCATAGTTGCATTATACATTAAAGAATAAAGAATACTTTAAAACTTTAAAGTTTTGAAAGATGATTGTCATAAAAGGGTGGTTCAGGTTGTCACGCACCTTATGGAATGATATGACAATATCAAAATATGTGTAAACACATACGAGAAATTCACTTATTGAATTCTTGAAATAAGTATTCTCAAAATTCCTATAGATCAAAGTTAATTGAAATTATGCCTTGTCAACAAGTATGATTCTCATGACTTGTGGCAAAATTCATTAACTAGTATTATCATGCATTGATCTATTTAGTATTTGGATAAAGGATGTCAAACAATTATTATTTATAATGAATTAAAGTACGGTATACGTTTAATTTCATTTATAATATTGTATCATATATTTGCATGTTTAAATCCTTGAATAACTTAAGTTATTCTAAATAGTCCGTTGTCGATCAATAACATGGGAATGATATTGAATTAAGACAAATCTAAGTATTAGTTAGAATATATTTGAAAGTATATTGATGCGTAGCATGACTAATTTCAGATGATATTCAATTGATTGAGTATAGGACTTATCCCACCCACATGATGGTACTTTATGGATCTTAGTCATTAAGTATATCATGAATATTTATCCTCTGACTTGAGATACCAGAGAACTGTCATGGATGTAGTGCATTTCTGTGAAGCAATCTAACGCCATACGTAACTGGTAGTTATAAGGGTTGTTTTCAGAAATGTTGCGAAATTTATGAATTCTGCTCGTAGTCAAAACGGGATTTGTTTCCTTCAAATTTATTTGAAGTATAATGTTGTTGGGGCCCTCGTAGGGTTTGTCAAGATGTTTGCATGGTCATGCCCAAGGTCTTCTGGAATATGTTCAGAAGAATTGGTAATCTTGATCAATCATATAAAGCGAGAAACATAATAGTTAATTAAGAAATGAGTGAGATCCATATTCTTATTAACATGGTATTAGAAACAAAAGGATGAATATGATGATGAATCATCAAAATGGTTTTTCTCCAGAAAACCATACACGAGTTGTACTGGGGGCATTGGCGTGTTGCTAGACACTAACCAATGTCATTACACGTTTTGTAAACATATCCAAGTGGGAGCTGTTGGAAATGTATATATTTATAAATACGTGAATGTCCGGATTCGAACTCGTGACCACAAGATTGCACACATTACGAATGAGAAGTAAAGTTAATAATTAATGTTAATTGATTACGATTAATTATTATGCAAAACTCGACTAACGATCGTTAAGTATTTAACGGAAATGACTAACGACCGTTAAATGTAAATGGAGAGAATATATGGTGAATATCTTGAAAAGGGAAAAGATATGGGTCTTTCTTTTGGGGCACTCCATGGCCGGCCAAGGGGAGGGTTTCACAACCCTAAACCCTAACTTGTTCCCAAAGATTTCATTCACTATATATACAAAGGCTAGGGTTAATGGTTTTATAGCTTTTGTGCACACACATTAACCTAAAGTTTCTTTGTCTTTCTCTTGCTAAAATCGGCCACAATACCCACTAGGGTGTTTGGTTTTGTTTTTCTAAAACAAAGTTTTGTAGATCTGGCAATCGCTTTATTCGTTTGTTAATTCGTATGTACAAGAACGTGGTAGTAAGACACTATTCTTACACCTATTGGTTTGAGTTATAAAACGGTAAGGGATAACTCGTTAAACCACTTTGTCACATCCATTGAAGAGATCTACTGAATTACAAGAGGTACGTTACGCATTCTTCAGTTAATTATTTATTTGTTATGATCTTAAGTCTTCCGCTGTGTACTCTGTGGTGTCTGCATGTTTTATTGTATGTCATGTATTGTAAACTCAACAATATAGAGCCGAGTTTTGATTGATAACTTAATTAACATTTAAACATCATTCGAAATCATATAATTAATTATTTTCATGTTCCCTTATTAGGATCATCTTCTTTTTCTTTGTATTTGTTTCATCTTAATAAAATTTTCCTGATTTTTAAGAAAATCAAAGTAGCTAGCTAGCTGTACATATAACTAAAACCAACATATATTACCACATAATATTGTACAAAGCAATTACAGTACTTAACATTACATAAAACTACAACTTTATTTTCTTATTTGAAACAGTTTATAAACTAAGAAAAAGAAATTTATTATTTTATGGTTGATGTTTTTTCGTATAGATATAATCAAGGTGAGCGGTAAGTGTTTTTCTCATCAAGCACTCTTCTTCTCCTGGTCCTGTGCAATTCTCTGCGGTTTTCACCTTTGCCATTTCTTCCTCCTTCAATAAATAATATACATGAAATCAAATTAATCATTCATAACCTATTAACTTACTGAAAATTATTTCATATAATCTTATAATAGTTTAAAAAAAATGTTACAAGTTAATGTTTATATGCTTTTTATGCCTTAAATAACCGTTTTGGACGTTTTAAGAACAATTTATTTCTGATTAATCATGTAATGATCTCGACATGATGGATAATGGTTGATGAAGATAATCATATAAGGTAAAGAAAAATTGACTTACGGTGTGATGTGTTTCAACGGGGGTAACATCGTTGAACGTTGGGACGGGGCGGGCAATGGTGTATGATAACATGGAAATGAAGAGGATTGCTATCATGCACAGGTTGGTGACTCTAATGGCTTTAGACATTTTTAATTTTGTTTGATCTTGAAATGTGAGGATGAAAGAAAGTGCGAGTATGAATTTATATACCTTGCTAAAGATTGAAGAAGGGCAAATTAGGAATGTTATCACAATACAATATTTGAAGAAATAAATGAGAAAACGACAAAGTATTGTTGGTGAGATAGACCCCTAAAGAAATGCTAAGCCTTTGATGGTTGAATGTTATTTGAAAGTATTCTAGAATAAGAGATTAATGATCTTTGAAATAGGAGGTCAACGAAATTTAGACAGACACTTGGCTCAAGCTTGAGCAAAAGTGTATCAAGGTTGATTAGTTGTAGGGTATAAAATGCATTTAAAAAGTCCAAGGGTTTGATGGATTTATAGTTTTTATACCAATGCCAACACATAAATTCAGCATATACTAGTTACAAAACGATAATTGTCTACTGAATGATCATTGCTAAACTTGTATAGTCCCCTAAATCAGTTTACACTATTTGTCATTATTAACAGTGTAATACTATGACAGTAATATATATGTTTAAATTTAATGCTGTAGTTTTTCAAGTTCAAATACATTCTCGGCTTTGAATGTCAAGGTAAAATTTAATGGACTTACGTGTGTAGACTACGAAATTGTGAACCACTAGCGTCGCAACTACTTAAGAGTGCGCATTAAGTAACTGTACATGAAATGATAGCCATATCGATCACATTCTTTTTTTAGAAGTCGCGTGTTTGTTAGATCCTTATGTGACATCGAATGAGATATGTTATTCACAATTCAACACGACTATACTTCATTTATCGTGTGACTTCCTAATTCCTATTTGCATTTGTTGTTATATTATATTTTAGGAAAAAAGCTATAAATTCATAACATATTTTACAAAAAAACTCATTATGCTCTATCTACTTCACTTATTGTCATAGTACATAACTGTTTTCATTTTATTCGGTTATTTTCTGTCCGTTTTTATCCGTTTTCGTAAATCGTCCATTTTTATCCGTTTTCATTTTAATATGTCCGAATAAAAACAGATAAAAACGGTTTTTATCCGTTTTTATCCGGACATATTAAAATGAAAACGGATAAAAATGGACGATTTACGAAAACGGATAAAAATGGACAGAAAATAACCGAATAAAATGAAAACGGTTATGTATTATGACAATAAGTGAAGTAGATGGATCATAATGAGGTTTTTTGTAAAATACGTTATGAATTTATAGTTTTTTTTCTATATTTTAACTTCTGCATGAGAGCTATGGTTCAATATTGGTAAGAATTTTACATGAAGAAAAGTAAGAACCAATGGTTAGAATAAACATGTACATTAATAATCAATATATAGAGGGGGGGAAATTCAAAACTGTAGAAGTTTCTTGGAGGTCAAAAACAACAAATTGGTCATGATCAAGTCATTAAAAGCATGATCTTTTAATAAATTTAAATGAAAATCGTGGCCATAAAGACGTCATCAGTTGTAAATGCAGTTAGATATCCATCCATAATCCCTTGTTGAATGCATTAAAATTATGTTAAAAATGCATTAAATAAAACAAATAAAGTAATACTACATGAGCAAATGGTGCATCATTATGAACTTATGCTTACAGATCAATTTGATACAGTCAAACCTTGATGCCGATCCATTTCTAGTGGTGGTCAGATTCTTAATGAAACTAGTTTTTGTTTTGATATGATTCTGCGCTATAAAACCTATTTATCCATGTAAATTTAAAGAACGTATCCGATATACAAAGCTGTATAAGCTTAACGTCTTTGAATACCTATCAGAAGGGTTATTATACAAAAAAGTCACTAAAATTTGCGTTAAATTTGTCCTAAAGCACTAAAGTTTTAAAGTTGTCATTCACGTTACTCAACGTTACGGGTTTGTTTTATGTGTTACTGAACCTTTTAAAACAGTACACTCAGGTCACTCCCAGGGTGGGCAACCTGTTGTTACCACTTTCACTTTTCAAACATTGACACGTTAGGTCCATGTGGTTTGTGGGGTATCACGAATTTAGTCCATAGTTTTTTTTTAATTATATATTTAAGAAAAAATTACACGTTTGGTCCCTGTGGTTTGCTCATATTTCAAGTTTAGTCCCTAAGTCGTTTTAATTACACCAGAGATACCAATTTTTGAAACATTGCACTCATTTATTCCCTATTTTGGATGGGCGTTAGTGCAGTCCGTTAAGTGTTTTGCGCTGTTAGTCATTCATTAATAAATTTTGCACCGTTAGTCCTTATTTTTTAAAATATAGTTTTCCCCAGTTAGTCCCTCCGTTAATAATAGTTATCGCCCGCTTTTTTACGTTTTTGTCCGTTTTTATCCGTTTTTGTTCGTTTTTATCCGTTTTCCCCTTTTTTTTCGTTTTTCGTCCGTTTTTTACGTTTTTATCCCTTTTCGTCTGTTTTTATATAATTTCGTCCGTTTTTTTACGCTTTTGTCCGTTTTTGTCTGTTTTTTATCCGTTTTTGACCTTTTTTAATTTTTTTATCCGTTTTCGTCCGTTTTTTTACGTTTTCGCCCGTTTTTTTTACGTTTTTGTCTGTTTTATCCGTTTTCGTTTGTTGTTTATTCGTTTTCGCCAGTTCTTTTACGTTTTTGTCCTTTTTTTCCGTTTTCGCCCGTTGTTTTACGTTTTTGTCTGTTTTTATCCGTTTTTGTCTGTTTTTTATCCGTTTTCGACCGTTTTTTACTTTTTCATATAAAAAACGTATAAAAACGTAAAAAGTGGACGTAAAACGTAAAAAGGGGCGAAACCGTATAAAAAACGAACGAAAAAGGATAAAACAATAAAAAAACGGATGAAAACGGGCGAAAACAAAAAAAACATGAATGAAAACGGATAAAAACGGACAAAAACAGGTGAAAACTGATAAACAACTAACGAAAATGGATAAAAACGTAAAAGAACGGGCGAAAACCGAAAAAAACGTACAAAAACTGGCGAAAACGGATAAAAACGTAAAAAAAAGGGTGAAAACGAATAAACAACGAACGAAAACGGATAAAAGCAGACAAAAACGTAAAAAAACGGACGAAAACGGATAAAAACAGACAAAAGCGTAAAAAACGGACGAAAACAGTTAAAAACGTAAAAAAAAATGGCGAAAACGGATAAAAAACGAACCAAAACGGACAAAAACGTAAAAAATCGGACGATAACTATTATTAACGGATGGACTAACTGGGGAAAACTATATTTTAAAAAATAAGGACTAACGGTGCAAAATTTATTAACGAAGGACTAACAGCGCAAAACATTTAACGGACTGCACTGACGCCCATCCAAAATAGGGACTAAATGAGTGCAAGGTTTCAAAAATAGGTATCTCTGGTGTAATTAAAACGACTTAGGGACTAAACTTGTAATATGAGCAAACCACAGGGACCAAACGTGTAATTTTTTCTATATTTAACTATTAATACGTTAGCAAGGTCCTTTTTTATATGCTTTCTTACTTTCTTTTATCCGTTTTCGTCCGTTTTTATACATTTTCACCCGTTTTCATACACATTTTTATCCGTTTTCATCCGTTTTTATACATTTTCATCTGTCATTATACGTTTAGTTCCGTTTTTATATGTTTTTCTTACGTTTTCATCCATTTTTATTCGTTTTTATCTGTTTTCATACGTTTTTACCATTTTCATTTGTTTATATACGTTTTCGTTCGTGTTTATACGCTTTCGTCCATTTTTATACGTTCATCGTACGTTTCACACATTTTTATCCATTTTTATCTGTTTTCATATGTTTTTATCTATTTTCATATGTTTTTATGAGTATAAAAACAGATGAAAACGGATAAAACAATGAAAACGTTTAAAAACGGACGAAAACGTATAAAAACAGGTAATAATGTATAAAAATGGAAAAAAGCATATGAAAACGTAAGAAACGGGCAAAAACAACGGATGAAAACATATAAAAACGGGCGAAAACGTATAAAAAACGGACAAACATGTATAAAAACGAACGAAGATGTATAAAGACGGGCGAAAACATATAAAAACAGACAAAAATGAATAAAAATGGATGAAAATGTATAAAAACGGATGAAAACGTATAAAACAGATGAAAACGGATAAAACAGATAAAAACGAACGAAAAAGTATAAAACGAACAAAGATGTATAAAAACGAACAAAAACGTATAAAAAAGGATGAAAACGTATAAAACGGACAAAAATGTATAAAAACGAACAAAAACGGATGAAAACGGACAAAAACATATAAAAACGGATAAAACTTATGAAAACGGATTATAACAAGTAAAAACATACGAAAACGTATAAAAGCGGATAAAAACATATAAAAACAGTCAAATTAATAGAAATAGTGGTCAAGGGACTAAATCTGTGATACTCGACAAACCACAAGGACCGTTTGTACTTAAAAATTTAGCCACGTAGGATTTTTACCGGTTATATCCGGTTACCAAAAACATAGTAACAAATATAACCGGTCGCAAGAAGTTGAGTAACCTGGATGACAACTTTGAAACTTTAGTGCCTTAGGACAAATTTTACGCAAACTTTAGTGATTGCTTTGTATAATAACCCCCTATCAGAATGAGGAAAATAATCAAAATTACACTAGAAGCATGTGATTTTTAGAAGATATGATGACCCTTTCTGATACGGCCCAATGTGACCAATCGCTTGGCCCACAACATCAAGCAACTCAGATCCAAACAAGACCCGCCAGAGAAGTCAAGAAGCCCATGCGATATAGGGATTGAGTCACAAGATTTCATGTTTCCCACGTTTTCAGTACTGCATTATTGTTACTTGTTAGTTTGAAGTAGTCTGTTGCATTTTAGGGAAGTTAACACATGATTGGAGTAGTGGCATGAAATAAGGAATATGGGTGATGAACCCACATTCTCTGCATGTTTAAATTGGAAGTTTGTTTTGCATTTGGAATATAGAGAAAATTGCTCCAACTTGTCCCTTGACTCCTTCCTCCCTTCTCCTATACTTTCGTGGTGCCATCATTTGGTGCTTTCATTCTCAACTCACCTGCCGTCATGCCACCCGGCCGGGATACCATCGGTGATGATAACCAACCACCACTCACCGATCTCCTATCACAACTTATCACAACCACCAACACCGCTCCTGACCGCAACACAACCCAACTTACAGCCTTAATTGAAGCCACCAAATCCTCAACCACCAAAATCGATTCCCAAACCGCAACCACCGCAAACTTAGTTACCCACATAACCAACCTTTCGGACAACCTAACATCGGACATCAGCAAGTCTCCAACCATAAACTTTCCAAAATACAAGGATTCCCCCCATTCCCCTTCCTCGTCCCAACCAAATAACCCCATACCACCCAAAATTCTACTTCCATCATTCGATGGAACGAACCCCCTCTGCTGGATCTTCCAAGTGGAAAGTTTCTTTTCGTACTACAAGATTCCATCGGAGGAACGACTCGCACTAGTAGCATTCCACCTCACCAGTGATGCTCTAGCTTGGTACCAACACTTAGACATCAACCACCTACTCGAAACTTGGGAAGCGTTCAAACGACAGGTTGAACTTCTTTTCGGTCCTTCCTCATACGAAAACCATGAAGCAGCCCTCCTGAAATTACACCAAACCACGACGGTTCGAGCCTATCAAACTGAATTCGAGAAGCTGAGTAACCGAGTCACCGGGTTATCCCCACACACTTTAAATAATTGTTTTATATCGGGCCTTAAACCGGAGATCCAATCCGAACTCGCCATCCTTAAACCCACAACATTTCACGAAGCCTGTGGCCTAGCCCAACTGGTGGAAGAAAAACTAAACCACCACCCTAAACCTAAAACGCCATACTTCCCCAAACCATTCTCCAGCACACCCTCGTCTAACCCACTCACAAGTACACAACCATCAGCCTCAACCAACAAACCCAATCACACCCAGGAACCAACCGCGCTTCACTCCCCACCAAAACCACTACCATTTACAAAACTGTCACCAGAATCCCTCCAACAACGTCGGAAAGATGGCCTTTGCTTTCTTTGCCCAGAGAAATTTGTCCTGGGCCACAAGTGTTCCCCACCCCAGTTCCTCATCATCGTGGACAACGACGATCACCGACCTATGCCGGATCCAAATGACCCCGTCCCAAAGGATGAAACACCCACACCACAATTATGGTCCTTATCCGCCGTCGCACATTTTGGCATGTCATCTTCCCAAACCTTACGGATCACAGGTTTCATCAACACACAACCAGTCACGGTGTTAATCGATTGTGGCAACACCCATAATATTATACAACCACGCATAGCGAAACACGTAAGCCTCCCTACCATTCCGCTGGAACCATTCAAAGTTATGGTCGGCAACGGCCAATTCATTCATTGCTCGGAATATTGCTCGGATGTCACTCTACAACTCCAGAAAACCAAATTTACACTCCCATTTTTTGTGCTTCCAATAGAGGGTGCCGATGTTGTCTTAGGTATCTCATGGTTAGGTGCTCTCGGAACCATAACGACTGACTTCTCAGTACCTCAACTCTCATTCGTACAAGATGGCAACCAATGTACCTTACGAGGTGAACCACGAACCCAACAAGTCTCCTCGAGCTCGTTATCTACCCTGCTCAAACACGACTCCATTGCATCCATTCATACCCTCTCCATGGAACCAGTACCAACCACCCAAAACCCAACCGCCACCAATGATCCCAACATTACCGCACTACTAGACCTGTTCCAACCCATTTTCGAAATACCACACACTCTACCACCAACCAGGTACCACGACCACCACATTCCCTTAATCACCAACGAGCCCGTCAATGTTCGACCATACCGCTACCCACACTTTCAAAAACAAATTATGACGCAACTCATCAGCGAAATTCTATAGGATGGTATCATTCGACCCAGCCAAAGCCCATTTTCATCCCCTGTTTTGTTAGTAAAGAAAAAAGATGGTTCTTGGCATTTCTGCGTGGATTATCATGCCTTGAACACAGTCACAGTCAAAGATAGATTTCCAATTCCAACAATCGACGAACTCCTGGATGAATTACATGGTGCAACAGTCTTCTCCAAGATTGACTTGCGCTCTGAATATCATCAAATCCGTGTAGCCCCAGCCGATATCCACAAGACTGCATGCACATCGGATGGCCATTATGAGTTCCTCTTGATACCGTTCGGCCTCACGAACGCACCTTCCACGTTTCAATCCGCCATGAATGACTTATTTTGGCCCGTTCTTCGTCACTTTGTGCTAGTTTTTTTTGATGATATCCTAATCTACAGCCGTAACCGAGAAGACCATTACACACACCTCCGTTATGTCTTCCACAAGCTACAACATATGCACTTTCATGCGAAGGCTTCTAAATGTGTTTTTGGGGTAACAGATATCTCGTTTCTGGGTCATCGTATTTTGGGTCAAGGAGTAGCACCAGAAGCCGAAAAGATAGCCGCCATCTAACAATGGCATCAACCGTCATCCTTCACCACGATACGGGCATTCTTGGGTCTTACCGGGTACTACCGACGGTTTGTTCCACACTATGCACAAATAGCAGCCCCCTTAACCGACATTTTGAAGATGAAGGAATTTATATGGACAGATGGTGCGGATGCCGCCTTCAAAGAGTTAAAATCACATATGCAACAACTAACCACTCTTGCTCTTCCAAACTTCACAAAACCATTTGATGTTACAATAGACGCATCAGGTATGGCTATTGGAGCGGTTCTATCACAAGAAAACAAACCAATTGCCTTCTTTAGCAAAAAGCTATGCCACACCATTCAAGCTTAGGGGCGTCAATATCTCTTGGGTCGACGGTTTCGCATCTACACAGACCATCATAGCCTTAAACATATCCTCACACAAACAATCCAAACACCAGAGCAACAGAAGTGGGTCACAAAACTTTTGGGGTATGACTTTGAAGTCTTATACAAACCTGGTAGGGAAAACACCGTGGCTGATGCGCTTAGCCGGGTCGATATTCCTTCCATGCTCGCTATCTCATACCCAACAACAACATGGCTCTCGATATTCGAACATATTATTCCACTGACCCACAAGGCAAAGAATTTGCGGCTAGCATCATTGCTGAACCAACTGTGTTTCCTAACCATGTGTTTCGGGATGGTTTGGTATTCATTACAGGAAAATTGTTTATCCCACCGATTTCCAAGATCCGTGACCAACTTCTTGCAGAATTTCACTCATCATTCATCGGTGGTCACGCGGGCATCAATGCAACAGTTAAGAGGCTCTCCAGTACCTTTACATGGCTTGGGTTGAAGAAAGATGTCGCACAATTTGTCAAAAGTTGTCCGGTTTGTCAAGCTATCAAACATCCTAATCATAAACCATATGGTCTGCTTCAGCCGATTCCAGCACCATCCCAGCCATGGCATGACATCTCCATGGACTTTATAACACATTTACCGTAATCAAAAGGCAAGGTTTGCATTTGGGTCATTGTCGACCGCCTTTCAAAGTATGCACACTTTCTTCCCTTGCCTCCTAACTACACTGCGGTTACCTTAGCTTCGCTCTTTATGCACGAGATTTATCGTTTACGCAGCCTTCCAAAGACTATTGTCTCGGATAGAGACCCGTTATTTCTCAGCCGGTTTTGGAAGGAGTTATTTAAACTCATGGGCACCAAACTACTGCAGTCCAACGCTTACCATCCACAGACAGACAGCCAAACCGAAGTTGTTAACCGTTGCCTCGAAATGTATTTACGTGCATTTGTTTTTGATGAACCGCGAACATGGGCAAAATTGTTATATTTAGCGGAGTTCTGCTACAACACTAGTCATCACTCCTCAATCAACATGTCCCCTTTCAAAGCATTGTATGGACGAGATGTCACTTCGATACACAACTATCTACCCGGGTCAACAACAACGGGGTCCATTGAGAATTCCTTGCTCGAACATCAGAAGATTATGAGCTCCTTGAAGCATTCCATCGAGGTGTCCAAACAGAAGATGGTCACGCAAGCCAACAAATACCGACTTGACAAGGAATTTCAGATTGGTGACTTTGTTTATCTTCGCTTGCATAAGTACGGCAAACCTCAGTCCACAACCGTGCCTACGAGAAGTTTTCACAACTTGTTTATGGCCCATACAAGGTCATCGAGCGAATAGGGGAAGTTTCTTACAGATTGGAGTTACCTGCAGGTTCAAAAATCCACCCAGTCTTTCATGTGTCATTATTAAAACCCTTCTATGGCACCACCACCGACTCTAAAGGCAACCTGGATGCCTTTGATCCAAAGGACGACTTAGCATTTTTACCAGAAGCCATCATCAACTCACGTCTCGGTTCAAAGGTCAAACCAGAGGTTCTAGTCAAATGGGAAAAGCACAATCTAGAAGAGGCTACTTGGGAGAATTTGAACTCACTCAGGCTGCAATTTCCAGACCTTGACTACATTGGGGACAATGTAAATTCTGATGGAGAGGGGGATGATACGGCCCAATGTGACCAATCGCTTGGCCCACAACATCAAGCAACTCAGGCCTAAACAAGACCCGCCAGAGAAGTCAAGAAGCCCATGCGATATAGGGATTGAGTCACAAGATTGCATGTTTCCCACGTTTTCAGTACTGCATTATTGTTACTTGTTAGTTTGAAGTAGTCTACTGCATTTTAGGGAAGTTAACACATGATTAGAGTAGTGGCATGAAATAAGGAATATGGGTGATGAACCCACATTCTCTGCATGTTTAAATTGGAAGTTTGTTTTGCATTTGGAATATAGAGAAAATTGCTCCAACTTGTCCCTTGACTCCTTCCTCCCTTCTCCTATACTTTCGTGGTGCCATCACTTTCTAACATGTAAGGAAAAGATATCTACAAGATTGCAATATCACATAAGCTCTAGGGACATACCATTTATTTTTCTAGTCTAAATTAGCTTGATGTTATGGGTTACACCAACTTATACAAAAAAGATGAAATTTATTTTAGGGGTTTTGATGTAAGTGATGAGTAGAACGCCTGACTAAGTTCAACTTTTTTAATTTTGCATTTAGGTATACATTTTGTTAAGATTGTTGTTTAAAATTTGATTTATATGATGCGATTTTGCAGAAATTATGTCTAATATATGGGTAATTGTTCTTGCTATATCATTACCGTTTGCTAGAAGGGTTACTTGGTTATGCTTGCTATTTTAAAGTTGATTAGAGTTATGTAGCTTTGCATAATTTTGTGTAAGCTATGGTCAGAAGTGCAGAAACTGTTAATTACATTCGGTTATAAGGTGAGTAGGAGCTTTGATGTGGTTGTAAGTGTTGGTCTCATAAGTGTTGTAATGTGTGTAAATTTTTTACAGCCTTATGTGTTTTTACTTATCGATTTTGATTTAATTGCGGTTTATGGCTACAGTTCATTACCAGGATCTCCTTGTTTTGTCTAAAGGTACCCAAATTTGGTTAAAGAAGGGTATCAGATGATATTTTTTATATTGTTGTATTTTCTTACTATGTGCATGCTTTGATCATATAACGTGTATACAAGTGGTTTATGCCTTTGTTTTACCTTATTTTGTGACATGCATGTTGTCTTGATAAGTAAATACGTGGTTTGAAGATACATGCTCTTTTCGTAGGCGTTCATGTCATGTCCACTTTTGAAGGCTCTTAATGTTATATTAGAATCGACTGGCATGAAATGCAATTGTATTTTGCAGCAAACTTTGGGTTTGGTGCGGCAAAATCCATATGGCGTATAATGCAACCACTTTTTTGAATCGATTGGATATTCGAGCAAGGTTGTATGTGGGATTTCAATTATTGTCTTATGTTTTGCAGATTTAATTTGAAAAGTGCTTGCTTGTCTATGATGACTAAGTTACTTTGTGAGTTCTAATTTCGGTGTTGCAAAAACCAGGCCATGTGATACCAAAAGTGAAAAAGTTATACGTAGCTAACATAAGACAATCATAGAAATCCCTATTTAATATATGAGCTAACATTTAATTTTTTTTGTGGTTTTTATGGGTATTGGCTTTATACTCGGCGTATAAATTTTGTTAATTGTTGTTTAAGTTTTGTAGTTGGTTACAAGTTATAGTTGTTTTCTTACCCATAGCATGATTTGAAGTGGCGTCAAAATGTTCTACGGAGATTATTGATAGACTACATTTTTTTGTGTTTGGACTCTACAGGGACCGATTCTCGGGCATGCTAATGTTTAAATGAGGAGAATGAAAGAAATCAATACAAGGGTTTTGTATCATTCTTGGAGGAGGTTTTTGTTACGAAATATGCCCTGGAGTCTAATGGAACCATCGTACAAGCTTTTTTTTGTGAGAAGAAATGTGTCGTTATTGCTTCTTGCATTGCCTGCATCTACCCCACAAGATTCGTTTCCTTGACTAACAGAATTCCTACGAGGTTTGCTATTTATTGGTTAAAAAAATTTATTTGGTGAAGGAGATGAGAATACACACAAATGTTGATAGCCCAAAAATAAAGTGTCATGTACGTATATTTTTGTTCTATTGTTTTATGGTGAATTTTGATGGTTATGTCTTGATTCTATCACCAGAGTTCATTTGCTTTGTGAGTTGTGATTTTGGTGTTAGAAAAAATCGGATGGCATAAACTACCTTTGTGATCTGTGCACTAAAACTAATTTGTAACTTGGTTAAAAATGGAAACTGATTTTTTGTTTTACGAGTTATTGTGTCGGTGTATAGAGTCCGTTTGAGAAGACAGTACACGTATTTGATTATCTTTTATGTTTGATGTCTTTTAACGTACTTTCTTGATCGTCTTTAAAGTTCCAAAGCTCATTTAGAATCTGATTTTATGTTTTTAGCTTGCTACTAATGTTGCTATCGTGGGGATTCTTTGCATGTCGTGACCACAAATTTTCACTGCCTAGGTGGCTGCATGATAGGTACAAATTTTCAAATGCATTGTTAGGTAATGTATGTGTTAATACAAATAAGCCGTAAAAACGTTTATTTATATTTTACGATCTTCTAATGTTTTGTCGATAACAAAAGTAAGATCATTTTAACGAAACAAATAAAATACGTAAATGGTTTGAACTAATAGTTTTCTAACACACTTACGCTTTCACATAAAACACTAAAACTAGTATAAGTGATTTTATGCTTTAGATATACATATGTACAACAAATAGTGTTTACATATTGGGATAACATATACTTAACTAAGTATACACTAAAATGGGTAAAAACAAGTATATACTAAAATGGGTAAAAACAAGTATATACTAAATAGGTAAAAACTAGCAAATGGTTTTGACCCATAACCCATGGTTTTATTTATACCACTTAACCAAGTTCATTGTATCTAGAAAGAAAACCATGGATCAACCCATGACCCATGACCCATAACCAAAAATACCCATGGGCAAAGAGGAGCGTTCCACTGATCCCTGGCTTAGTGCTAGCCGGATCCCAAGTGGAAGGGATCCGTGGGATCCGGGGAAACAGTAGGATTTTTCCTCTATAAATAGTGAGCCATTTCTTCATTATTTCTTACCCCTTTCCAATACACTTTTTCCCCCTGAGTTAAATCTCACTAACCTTAGATCCAAGAGATCTATGTTTGTAGTTTTGTTTTTGTGTGATCTTCTAGGTTCCTCTTAAATGCAAGATCACCACCTTTGAAGTCAAGCAACCTCAAGTCCATGAGTTGCCATGCTTCCTCATCATCAAGGCTATTGAAGTCCTCTTGTTGATGATCTCTTTCTTTCTTCAAAGAAGTGTAGTGTTGAAGACATTAGTGAGAGATGTCTCAAGTGTCAAGACGAAGATATTAGTGAAGGGTATCTAACGTCTATAGGATAAGCACTTGTGGTAGGTGCTTAGAAGTCAAGACAAGAAGCATTAGTGAAAGGTGCTTAGAAGTCAAGACTTGAAGCATTAGTGAAAGGTGCTTCGAAGTAAAGACACAAGACATTAGTGAAAAGTGTCTTGTAGATCTAGTCAAAGGCATTAGTGAAAGGTGCCTTAGATGTACATTCGATATGGTGTGTTTCAATGTACTAGATAGACTAGCATTAGATCCAAGGATATTGATGTCCTTGATGATGTTGTAAAGGAGTAGATCTCCTTTGGGATTAGTCTTTGGTGTAGTGTGGTAGTAGTTCCTCCATTGCAATGGAACTAGGTGCTTAGCCTAGTACCTAATAAAGGGTAGGCGACGTTGTGAAGGTGTAGTTCACCTAAGGTGTGAAAGAACTCGGTGGTTAGCCTAGCACCGTATAAAGGGTAGGCGACGTTGTGTAGGTGTGGTTCGCCTTGGTGTGAAAGAACTCGGTATTTAGCTTTGTACCGGAAAAAGGTTAAGCGACGTTGTAAAGGCTTCTCCGCCATAAGGAGATTGGTGTAGTGTTTACGAACTCTCGAGTAGGTGACTCGGGGAGTGGAGTAGGGCAAGGAAGGTGTCCTTGTAGCCGAACCACTATAAATACTCGCGTTGTGGTTTTGTGCTTCTTACTCTTATCTTTTCATTACATATCTTAATATGCTTGTTTATCAACATCCAACACACACAACCAAATAGATTGACATAAGTCGATCTAAATAGTTTAAAAGGAAGTTTTAATTGGTAAAACTATTCAACCCCCCTTCTAGTTTTCCACAATTGGCATCAGAGCTTCGTTACCAAGTTTCTTGAAGTATATTGTACTTTAAAAACTTGATACGATCCATGGTTAATTGAAAACTACAAAGAAGGTTTTTCATAAAAACAAAAACCATGTCTTTTTAAACTATATGTTTGGATGTTGATGTGATAACAACATTTTTCTTACTTATTTTTTTTATTTAATTGCACTAATCTTCCTTGTCATGTTGATTAGTCAAAGCTCATACCCACCAAGCTTTAGGAGTCGCTTGGTAACAAGAATACCTTCCTTAAGAAGGTATCTTAAACGCAAAGGAGCGGGAATAGTCTAAGTGACATTTGCTGTGTCATTCGTAAAGACATTCCTAAGTGCGCTAAAGGTATGATTTTTTTTTACTTTGCTTGATAATTAAGTATACCTAGTTAGGTATTTATATGATTATCTTTTGTGCAAATTACATGTTTTACTTGAAGCTTCATTAGGAAGCCTTTTTCTCACATACGTGTTTTATTTCTCATTTTAAGTCGTGGTATATAAAACTTATGTTTTGTTTCTTTTAATCCAATAAAACAAAACACGAATTTCAAAAATTCCTCCTTCCCCATAAATACTCCCATCGTCGACCACTCTATCCAACCCTCACTTTTTCAAATCTTCCAATTTCAAAAATTTCCTCTCACTCAAAAACTTCATCCTCTTCCTCATTCCATCTCAATCGAAACCAAGAAGATCCGTTATCAACATGGTTTACATCACACTCGTGCTCATCGCCCTAACACTCATCGCACTTGTGTTCCCTATGATGAAGTTCACATACGGAGACATTTACTTTGTGTTGTTAATCTATATTGGGGTCATATACCCAATCCTTTGTATCATCCTTAGTATTGAAATGCAATATTATTAATAATCTAGTTTATCTAGGTTATTATTGTTATAATGTGTTTATCATATCTTTTGATTTATATGTTTTATATTCTTTCATGATACATTAGAAGTCATGTATGTATGCTAAAAGAAAATGTAGGATAAAACATATTTCGTGGTATAAAAATTGTAAAACCTTTGTTCTTATCAAATCTGTTTCTGTTACTACAGATCCATGGATCCCAGAAGATATACTAGCCGGATCCCTTTTGTAAAGGAACCGTGGGATCCGTCCTACTGGAAAACAGTTTTCATGCAAGATTAAAAACCACTATCTTTCTAAAAGTAATAATCCACTAGAATTTCAAAACCATGAGTTAGTTAAGTGTTAAATACCATTGTTAATAAAATATAGTAAAAACATTAGATTATCATAGGTTGGTCACAAACATGTTCTTTCTTTAACCTATCATTTCTATAGGTTTAATTATGACGCATGAATATGAGTTTGATTTTTCACTCACTAGCGTCTATACTCCGAACATCTCTCTTGAGCCCAACACACCTGGCAATCATGTCCGTGGGTTCAATAATCTCGAAAACCGTCACTTCCATGAAGGACGTATTGTAGACACCTCTCTACAATTTGAAGAAGGTATCAATACCTCCTTCAGAGCCATATGACTAGAATGTCTTCTTGAAATCAACGAGAAGATATGTCCAAGGTTCATAATGGAATTCTTCCGTCAAGTTGAACTCGTTCGTAACGAGGATCGCTCTTTATCTCTTTGGTTTTATACCAAAAACCAAAAGTTCACTTTAACCCTTGGGCATTTTGCTCACATCCTCCGGATTCCAAATCATGGACAATGTGCCTTCACCGAAGATTGGTCTCTTGATTCTCTCTTCAACTTTCGTGAAGAAAATAGTCCATATTGTTCACACATACCCTCTCCGGAAGATTTAAATCGCATAATATGCAAACCTTGACCATATTACTCCAATCCAAACATTATCCATACACGGGATATACGAGAAGAGTACAATCCTCTTGCTCTCATTCTACGTGAAAATGTTTGGAGTCTTAGGGGAAATCAAGATATTCTTCCCGCTTGTTGTGCTCACATGCTGTACTGTTTACTAACACAACAACCATACAATCTCGCCTACTTCTTCGCAAGGCGAATTGCAAATCTTCAAGGCTCCAAGAATAAACTCATCCCTTACGGAATGTTCTTGACACGCCTCTATCACAATGTTATGCACTTCCATCCTCAATTTCAAAGTCCGTTGTACGTACTTGTGAACAAGATGATGGAACCGCTAAACATATCTCTCATGGAGACTTTCTTCATTCTTGATTCCACCAATACCCATCAATCACATAATGATCCTCCTAGCGAAGACACTCAAGGAACCTAGAAGAGTCAAATAGGATCAATTCTACTCTACTCGTTATTTATCAATGTAATCCTATTTCTTTCATGAAATAAAACATCTTACATTTGATATCTTAGTTTTAGAACTCCTTTAAACAAAACTTGGAATATAATGCATTGTCAAGATCATTGCATACCTTTAGTAAAGGTTCTGTCTAGCAGATAGACGGATCCCAAATGTTGTACTAAACGGATCCCTACATCTAGGGAACCGTGGGATCTGGCAAACAGAAAATGCAATTGCAAGCATTGTATGTCAAACACATCCTTAGAACACCTCACACTAAGCTAAACATAGTGTCTTAAGGTAGATTAAGTCTTTATCAAGATAGGTTGATCTTTCCTACTCATTCCAACTCACATAGATCACACTCTAAGATATTCATAGATCTATCACTTTGTTTTAATCCATCACTCTTCCGCTCTCAAAACCTCACATTTCATTTTTTATTTGACCCTTCACATCTAGGTTAGAAATCTTTTATGACAAAATTGATCATAAATCCACCTCACCTCAAAATTGATCAAAGTTGATCAAATCCTAGTTTTCCCATCTCAAAACCATTAGGATATTTTCCAAAACACAATCCTAAGTCACAACCTCATCTCCAGGATTATTTAGCTTCAATTGACATCTTTAGTGTCATCCTTGCTCATTCATTGGTACTCATGAAAGTTCCAAATCCTTCCATAAAGACAATCATTAGCCACATCACTCACCACCTTCAAGTACTTAAGCACCCCTTCATTTAAGACACTTAGGAAGACTGAAACACTCAAGATGTTATAGGTCTTAGATTTTAGAAACATCATTTCCACTCTCTCATAGCTGCTGATAGTCGGATCCCTAGGATTAGCCTAGACGGATCCCTCTGAGAAAGGAACCGTGGGATCCGGATGACAGTATAGGTCAAATCTTGCTAAAACAATCATTTCAACTTATCTTCCTAACTCAAACACTTCATCTCATCTTAAATGAGTTCCTAGATTAGTCCAACCTCTGAAGTTGACTCTTGTACATGTCAATCATCACATTCCAATGAATCCTAGTGGCTTTAAGCTTAAATGCACTTGCCAAATCTCTTAGTTTATAAACCATCTTGTTAGGACCTCCATAGTCATCACTCTCACTCTAACTTTCAGCTCTTGAAATCATTTCATCATGAGAAAAACCCCAAGTAGTAACTTATCCACCAAAGAACCACCCATGAAAAAGTGTTAGGAATTATGTGAAGTATGGTTACTGCTGAAGGGATTCTGCTGAAGTGTATGGATTCTACCGAAGACATAATTCTGCTGAAGCTTTATAGTTATTAGTTTGTTTCTGCGGAAGTTATTATTCCGTGTTTAGTATATTTAGTTTGGATATACATGAGCTTTATTAGGAAGTGATTGTATATATCTTATTTAGTTTTATGTTTATACGTTTCTTGGGAAACGGTTTAGGGTTTTGTTTAGGGTTCCTTGTCTATAAAAGGAACACAATAGTATGAGTTATGTACCGATTGGAAAAACAAAGTTTTTATTAATATAAAGATCCATAGAGGATCACAGAGTTCTTAGTTATTTGTGTTACTTGTGTTTATAATTCCGCTACTAAATACAAGTTGTAGAGATTGTCTTTTACTGTGCTTGTGATTACATAGGCATAGCTAATGATCCACGAGCTCAAGATCTATCAAGGTATGCTAGTTTTTACAAGTGGTATCAGAGCCTCGTGAGAGTCTCTACGATACTAAGAACAGTTCTTTGTTTTTATCCTTACAATCACTACATTCTTCACCATGTCTGGAGTTTTTGACGATGTTGAAGTTGCCAACAACAATAACGGTGCCTTCCTACAACAGCTTAGTCTGTCCAACAGCAATGCGAAATTCCCATACTTGAAGAGAGAAGAGTATGACCTATGGGCCATGCAGATGCAAAACTGGATTTCCAACATTGATTGGAATCTCTGGTCAATCGTGCAGAAGGGAAACAGCTTAAAAAGGACAACAACTGATCTTGATGGTACTGTTGTCATTGCTCCTCCAAAATCTGCTGATGAGATCCTGGCAGTTCAAAGAGAGCACAAGGTGAGAACTATACTCCTTCAGGCTATACCTCAAGATCACTTGAGTGATTTTCATTATATGGGAGATGCTAGGGATATATGGTTGGCGATCAAGGCTAAGTTCGGAGGGAATGAGGAGTCCAGGAGATTGAGAAAGTCCATGCTGCGACAACAGTTTCAAGACTTTCAAATCTCTGAAGAGGAAGGAATTCAAAAGGGCTACGACAAGTTTCACAAGATCTTAAGTCAGTTAAGTCAGCTACAGGCAAAGCCAGATAATGATGATTGTAATTCTAAATTCTTGAGGTCATTACCTTCATCCTGGCTACAAGTAAGCATTGCTTTAAAAGCTAAAGGTGGTTTGGATATGCTTACTTTTGATGAGCTGTACAACAAACTTAAAGCTCTTGAACATGATGTAAGAAGTCCTTTTCGGTCATCATCCACTACTAGTCACACAGCCTTTGTTGGGGCATCTACCCCAAAGATGATCCATTCTCCAAATCCAACAGAGTATTACTCATCCCCTTCTTATACTGCTGCTTCATCTAGTTCTCAACAAAAAACTAGTGGGGTAATGGAAGATGTACTTGCATCCTTCTTTGCTGATTATGATCCTCGGCAGCAACTTGCATATGAGGATTTTGATCAGGTGGATCCATTGGAGATGGAAGAGATGAAGTTAAAGTGGCAGGTGGCCATGCTTTCTATGGACATCAAGAAATTTGAAAGAAAGGCTGGAAGGAAGTTCGGCTTTCAGGGAAGAGATCCAGCTAGGTTTGACAAAAAGAAGGTCAAGTGCTTTACATGTCATCAAATGGGTCACTTTTCCAGAGAGTGCAAGGACAGGAAAACTGGTGATGAGGTGAATTACTCTTCCTATCAGCAGAATCAAAGGGATGCTGGAAAGGCCTCAACAGCTTTGGTTACTCTTGATAAAACTGTGGACTGGTCGCAACATGAGCAGGAGAATGATGATGGTCTTGGTGGTGTCAATACTGGGTTGCTTGCAAGTTGTACTTCAGAGGATAGGCATGATCAGATTGCTTTGATGGGCATCTCTCAGGTACAAAACTGTGTGTTTGGTTGTAATGAGCGTTATAATGAACTCAAAGAAGCTTATGATACTTTGAAACCTAAATATAATGAATGCTATGTTGAGGTTGATGCTTATAAACATGCTTTAAAAATACTAGAAAGACAAAAGGTTTGGTTTCAGAAGAATCAAATAGCTTATGATGAAAAAATTAGGATATTAGAGAGTGATCTTGAATGTTCTAATAATGAGTTAAAAAGATCTGAGAAGTTAAGAGCAGATGTAGAGTCAGAGAATCTAGAATTGAAAAAGAAACTAGATGAAGAGGTAGCTAGGCATAATGAATGGCAGATGAATGGGAACAAACTAGCCAGTCTCATATATAGTAGTCAATCTAAAACTTCTACAATAGGTTTAGGTTTTCAAAAGTATGTAGGGCTAGAAGCTAGGAATGATGGGCGTAAATCTACACCAGCAGGCTTAGCTAACTTTGTGAAAGAAGGTGACCTACATGCTGTTCGTAGACCTATTAGAGGTGAGCACATGCCAATTGACCTTTCTATTACTACTGACTTTGATGGATCACACCATCTCTATGGTAAAAAGTCAAAAGACTTGCCAGACCCTGAAACATCTTCTAATGACTTTGTCTCTTGTGTTAACAGTGACAAGTCCTCCGAGCAAGGGTCTACAGAGTGTGATTCAAATGACAAGTCTGACCTTCCCAAGTCTGACCTTCCCAAGTCTTCACCCTTGCCTGCACCCAAGACTACCTATAAGCATGTCAGAGTTGCTGCCAAGGAATCAACTTCCAAGACAGTTCCCTCTGAAGACCTGTTTTCTAATTCTTTGCATAATAATTCTGTTAAAAACAATTCTTTTCATGGTTTTGGTTTGAATACTTCTGCTTGTAATAGAACATTTTTTGGTTTGAATAAATCTTCTAAACAGAAGACATGTTTTGTGTGTGGAAGTAAATTTCAGTTAATTAAGGATTGTGATTATCATGAGCAAAGAATGAGTAGGTGTGGTGATTCTAGGACATCTAGACCAATGTGGACCAATGTTAATGCTATACCACCTTATGTTCCACAAGCATCTTATACTGATTATCCTTTTACTTGGAGAAGATCTTTTGCTAAACCATATGTGCAACCAACAAGTTCATATTTTAATAATGGTTTTTGGCCTGGATATGTTGACTCTATGAATGCTGGGAACGGGTATAGGGATACTGCTGTCAAGTCCTCAGCAGGTTGTTCTTGGAATCAAAGGGAACCTAAATATCAATGGAAACCCAAGAACAATAGTGGATCTTTTACATCTGCTTGGCATAAATCAAATGATCCACAAGGCAGGTTCAAGTCAGCAATGACTTGAGCCTCCATAGTGTACTAATGTTTTGTATATTATTGTTGTTGTTGTAGGATCATCCCCTTAAGCATAAGGATATTGGAATTGTTGACAGTGGTTGTTCAAGGAGTATGTCTGGAAACAGGGATTTGATGCATAACTTTGTACCTATTGAAGGAGGAGGCAATGTGACCTTTGGTGGAAGTGATGGGAGAATTACTGGGAAAGGGACCATCAAAACACCTCAACTAGATTTTGAGAATGTATACTATGTCAGGGAACTCCAACACTTCAATTTGTTCTCAGTCTCACAAATCTGTGACACCAAGAACAAAGTACTCTTCTCAGAGGATGAATGTCTTGTGCTGTCTAAAGACTTCAAACTCCCAGAAGAAACCTCAATTCTGCTGAGAGTTCCTCAAAATCATAATCTTTATACATTCAACTTAACTGATGTTAAACCAGAAGGTGACTTAACTTGTTTGGTGGCCAAAGCATCCCTGGATGAGTCTACCAAATGGCATAGGAGGATGGCTCATGTGAATTTCAAGACCATAAACCAGCTCTCTAAACTGAGTCTTGTTGAAGGTCTTCCTTCCAAAGTTTTCACTAATGATCATAATTGTGTTGCCTGCAACAAAGGAAAGCAACACAGAGCCTCATTCAAAGCTGTTATTGCTATGAGCATCATATCTGAACCGCTTCAGCTGCTTCATATGGATCTTTTTGGTCCAACACAAATAAGAAGCATAGATCACAAGTATTTTTGTTTGGTTATCACTGATGGCTATAGTAGATTTTGTTGGGTATTCTTTCTGAGGACTAAAGATGAAACATCTCAAGTGCTGAAAGACTTCATTACCCTTGTGGAAAATCAGTTAAACAAGAAGGTTAAGGGAATAAGGTGTGATAATGGGACAGAGTTCAAGAATGCTGTACTTATAGAACTCTGCAGGTCTAAAGGTATTAAAAGGGACTATAGCACTCCAAGAACCCCACAACAAAATGGGGTGGCTGAAAGGAAAAATAGGACCTTGATAGAGGCTGCAAGATCTATGCTAGCAGACTCTAAGTTACCCACTATGTTTTGGACTGAAGCTGTTGGCACAGCTTGTTATGTGTTGAACAGGGTATCCATTACTAGACCACACCTCAAAACACCATATGAACTTTTGTTTGGGAAAGTTCCTGCTATTCATTACCTCAAACCTTTTGGCTGTCAAGTGACAATTCTTAATACTAGTGATCCACTTGGTAAATTTGATGAGAAGGCTGATGATGGTTATATTGTGGGCTATTCAACTCATAGTAAAGCTTACAGAGTGTACAACTTGTCTGCTAGGAAGATAGAGGAGACTTTGAACCTGAGATATCTTGAAGATAAGCCTAATGTTCAAGGACAGGGTCATGTGTGGTCATTTGACCTTGATTACTTAACTGATTACTTGGGTTATTCTAGACATATGGCTAACCAAAATGCAGGTTCTCAAGAGTCTCCTACTAACAATGAAGGTACATTGGATGCTGATTCTGACAGTGAGCTTGAAGATGGTGAACAACCTATTACTGTGCCTTCTTTCTCCACGAACAATTTTGCAGGAAATTCTTCAAAAGATCGTGCTGATAAGAGTGATGATGATTCACAATATGCTGAAGACCTTGCTAGGTTAAAGAAACAGGAGTATGCAGCTAACCTAGAGGCTGAGAGAAATGCTGAGGAGAGTGCAAGAGAAACCATCAGTGGAAACAATCATTCTGCTGAAAGTGATCCTGTTTCTCCTATCATCTCCAAATCTGCTGACGGACATGCTGTTTCTACTCCTATTTCTACTAGAGAGTCAACAGACCTTAGAGAACCTTATACACGTTTTCCAAGACCTTCTGATCTTGGTCATCATCAACCTAAAGCTGGCATCTTCACCTCACCTTCCTATGATACTGACTTTGAACCTACAGTGACTAATCTTGATTCCTCCATTGATGTCAACACTACTGCTACTAAAAGGATCAACAATGTTCATCCACAGTCCAATATTATTGGTGATCCTAATGCACCTGTTAGAACTAGGGGCTCTGTGACAAGTTCTAAATATGGTCAAGTGGCATTTATCTCTTATGTATCCAATCAACAAAGAGACAATCATACAGACTATGAGCATTGTCTGTTTGCCTGTTTTCTCTATCAAGTGGAACCAACCAGTGTTACTCAAGCCCTTGAAGATTCCAGTTGGCTTGAAGCAATGCAGGATGAAATGCAACAATTTCAAAATCAGCAGGTTTGGATCTTGGTACCACTACCTGATGGCAAGTATGCAATTGGGACCAAATGGATTTTGAAGAATAAGAGAGATGCAAGAGGTGTTGTGATAAAAAACAAAGCTAGATTAGTTGCTCAGGGTTATCGCCAAGAGGAGGGAATTGACTATGATGAGGTGTTTGCACCTGTGGCTAGAGTTGAAGCCATTCGGATATTTTTGGCTTATGCATCCTACATGGGTTTTATGGTATATCAGATGGATGTTAAAGGTGCTTTCCTGTATGGAGAAATAGAAGAGGAGGTTTATGTCACTCAACCTAAAGGATTTGAAGACCCAGATCATCCTAATCATGTTTACAAAGTAGTCAAAGCTCTATATGGACTTCATCAGGCACCTAGAGCTTGGTATGCTAGGCTTTCATCATTTCTGCTGAAGCATGGCTATAGACGAGGTGCAATTGATAAGACTCTTTTCCTTAAAAAGAACTCCACAGACATTATTCTTGTGCAAGTGTATGTGGATGACATTATTTTTGGATCCACAAAAGAAGCTTGGTGCAGGGAGTTTGAGGAGCTTATGAAGGGAGAGTTTCAGATGAGTGCTATGGGGGAGTTGACTTTCTTTTTGGGTCTCCAAGTTCAGCAGAAACCTGATGGTATCTTTATCAGTCAGGACAAATATGTGAGGGACATCTTGAAAAAGTTTGGTATGGAAAGTGTACGGACTGCCAGTACACCTTATGAAGCTCCTAAGACAAAGACCAATAATGAAGCAGATCCACCTGTGAATGTTCATTTATACATGTCTATGATTGGTTCTTTGATGTATTTAACAGCTTCAAGGCCTGATATTACTTTTGCTGTGAGTGTTTGTTCGAGACATCAAGTTACTCCACTTACTTCCCATCTCAATGCTGTTAAGAAGATCTTTAAGTACCTCAAAGGCCAACCTCATCTAGGCCTTTGGTACCCAAAAGAGTCTCCTTTTAAGTTGGAAGCTTATAGTGATAGTGACTATGTTGGTGCAAATCTGGATAGGAGGTCCACCACTGGAGGTTGCCAATTCCTTGGAAAGAGATTGATTTCTTGGCAACGCAAGAAACAGACTATCGTGGCTACCTCATCTACTGAAGCAGAGTATGTTGCTGCTGCAAATTGCTGTGGACAGGTTCTTTGGATTCAAAATCAATTGTTGGATTATGGGTACAATTTCATGAACACAACAATTTTTATTGATAATCAAAGTACCATATGCATTGTTAAAAATCCAGTTTTTCACAGTAGAACAAAACATATTGAAATCAGGCACCACTTTATAAGAGATGCATATGATAAACATTTGATAAAAGTGGTTAAAATTCATACTGATAATAATGTGGCAGATTTGTTAACAAAGGCTTTTGATGGACCAAGGTTACAACACCTTGTGGTCCATATTGGTATGCTTAACCCTTAACTGCAAAGTTTAAGGGGAGGCATAGGCCTCAGGGGAGGCATATGCCTCAGGGGAGGATTTGTGTACACTTTGCATGTTATTATGTAATTTTTTATATTTGCTTTTTACTAACACTAACCAGCTAATGTTATCTTAGTTTGTTTTATTTGTTAGTTTGTGTGTTTTTCTGTGTTTGTTCTGTTTTGCAGATTGGTTATTCAAGTTGGAATTTACCATGTTTATTATTTGGAAAATGGTCTAGAAAGCTCTAAAGCTTGTTTCTACTGAATTCAAAGTGCTGAAGTGAGCTATTTGTTTCTACTGAAGACAATGTACTGAAGTTATAATGTTCATTCAAGAGAAGTACTGAAGCAAATTGTTCATTCATTCAAGAGAAACAGTTTACAGCTTACAGCTTACAGAGTACAATCAACATCAAATGCAACTACATGATCTACTAATCCTAATCTAGTACATATCATCTATTCCAACATCTAACATAATGTTGGATATGCATGATCGCTCACATCTTTCACACTAGATGCTGGATATTTTGTGAAGTCTTGCATAACCACCCATTCATTCTATCTCAATGGCTGGAGATGCATAACTACTATGGTGAGGATGCTAAGGATCAAAATGGAAAGGATGGATTGATGCAAATTATGATGATGAAGAAAAATAATATGTCCTTTGTGCTTCATCTATTGATTTCAACCAAAATGCAATCAATCCACCATCTTTAAGCATTTCCTCTATACGATGTGTGTTGATGCACCAAAACCTGGTGCAGAAAGACCGAGAACCACCTCTCTATCTTTAGGGAGTGGTGGATTCCTGGCACGTGGCCTTCGTTAAGGCTGAGGTGCTGGAGGTTGGGAGTAAGATGTTCTCTCCTTACAGGAGTCATCAGAATCATCAACAGCAAGGGATGGCACATTCACAACAGCAAGGGGAAGCTCATTCACTCTCTTTGAAGTTGCTTCCTCATCTGAGTCTTCATAAGGTGATACATAAGAACTTATGGATGAGTTGTCTTCACCATCGCCTGGATTGCTTGACAAATAGTTCTTCTTCTACCTCTCAAGACTGCTTATGGAGGATTCATTGTCATCTGATGAAAAAGTGATAGGGGTGGAACTACTCATGGTTGATTGTGATTAATTTTGGAGCATTGATGAAATTAGGGTTTGTGATGTTATTTGGGGGTTTTTGATGAAGAGTTATGTATGCATTGGGATTGTTTTATAGGCAGTTTCAAGACTTGATGAGATTTAATGCGTATAGTTGAAACAGTAAAAAGATATTTACTGAAGCTTCTTGAATACGTGATCTATTTCTGCTGATCGGTATTCTTCAGCAGAATGGCTAGTAGTTCTACTGAAGTTGAAAGTTAAATTGGGTAAAAGTAGCAGTACACGTCAGCATTGGTCAACCATTGACCGAAATTGAGAAACTACTACTTATTCTCTATTCGTGTATCTTCGTCTCAAATTAAACGATTCACTCTTTACTCATATATGCAAAACACTTCAAAGTGTGTGAATCTTAACCCTAACTATCAATATTTCTCATGGCGCTTCAATTCAAGCATGATCATAATAAAGTCGCTTTTCTGGGAACAGCTAAGGGTGACGAGTTGTATAGACCGATGGTTGAATTCTTACAGAGATCAAAGATTCAGTATGCTCTAACACATTCTCCGAATGCAATATATGAATCGTTGGTTACTCAATTTTGGGCATCGGCTACGAAAAGGAGTGATACTGAGATTGT
The DNA here is from genome assembly GCA_019973895.1 of Chrysanthemum seticuspe. Classification (NCBI taxonomy): domain Eukaryota; kingdom Viridiplantae; phylum Streptophyta; class Magnoliopsida; order Asterales; family Asteraceae; genus Chrysanthemum; species Chrysanthemum seticuspe. The sequence continues at coordinate 233,387,557 of BPTQ01000005.1, forward strand.
TGCAATGATTGACGGAACAGAGCATGTGGTGACAGAGGAGCGGATTAGAAGTCAACTTCATTTGGATGATCAGAATGGGGTTTATCATTCTAATGCTGCTGTGGTACTCAATGGGCTAAGAGCAATTGGATATCAAGGTACAAGGACTGATATGTGGTTGAAGAATCAGCTTTGTCCTATGTGGAGGTTTTTGGTTCATACATTGCTTCAGAGTTTAAGCAATAAATCTGGAGGATGGGATCAGTTTTCTACTCAATTGGGATGTGGTATTATATGTTTATCTCAGGGTTTAACTTACAATTTTTCTAAGTTTATTTTCGATAATATGGTTGAGAATATAACTAGGAATAAGACCAAGTTTTTGATGTACCCTAGGTTTTTACAGATGATCTTAGAAGTTACTACCCAAACCCAAGCCTCTTATCCCATAGGAGCTTTAACCTCTAAGTTGTTTGCTTCAATGAGAACTAAGTTTGAGGGGACACATTATCCTTTACTGGCAGCTATGTTACCTCAGGGGAATGAGGCTGCTGATGAGGATAATGATGGTAATCTACCTTCTACCGATGTTACTGCTGTTGGTACTCCTTCAGTTGCCATTGATGAGGGCCCTTCTAATTTTGCTGAAGCATCTAATGTTTCTCCTGACCTACCTCCACTTATACCTTCACCTAGACCTAGACCTAGTCCAACACCTACTCAAGATACTCTTGATGAGGTTGAGCATGATACTGATAGACTGCCCACACCTAGTCCTTTTAGGAATCAATTTGATGAAGGATTTCCTAATTTTGAGCATGTTCATATTTCTCCTGAAAGGCCCAATGAAGCTCCCATTACCACTGAGCAATCAGCTGGTGGAGCTGAGGAACCTATTACACTTATCTCTATATATGCTCTAGTGAACAAGTATGCAGGTGAGGTGGCTGATCTCAAGAAGGAGCTTACCGAGACCAAGTCTACTCTTGGTGATCAGATTGTGGTATTGCAGAATAAAGTTCAGAGCTTGGAAGAACAACTTGGAACAAGGGACAGAAGGAGAGTTTTGGTTTCTTCTGATGAGGAGCATGAAGATCCTCAGCTTGCATCACTAGGAATCTTGGCTGATGCAGCTCTAACAACTCCTGTTTCTTCTCCTATTGCTGCTAAGTCTTCAAAGAAAAAGAAACTTATTCGATACACTAGTAAACGGAAAAGACAATATCTGCATACGGAATCCACTGAAGCTTCTAAGGAACCAAGTGTTGATGTGGTATCTGCTGATGTTCAAATGGAGAATGTTGCTACTGAACATGGTCAAGCTTCTTTTGTTCAAGAACAACTACGTTCTCAACCTTCAGCAGATGATAATACTATGTTTTTTGCTGGAAGAAGTTTTTATTTGGATTCTAATATTGAAGTCTTGTCTACATCTGTTGAGGATATTTCTCAACCTGATTCTTCTGGTGTTCACATGGATGTTTCATCTGAAGTTCCTTCTATGGATATTCCTCAAGTCTGTTCTGCTGAGGAGACTACTGATACAGGGAAGGAAGCAGTGATTGATGCAGTACTTGGTTCAGTTCTGGTTAGTGACCAGGAGTTGAAAGAACAAGCACGATTGTTAGATGAGTGTGCCCAGAACAAGAAGAGTGAGGAATTGGCTAAACAGCTAGCAACTCAGTCTAATTCAATTTTGCCTCCTGAGAGACAAAAGGAACTGGATGAATTGCGTACTCAGATGCCTGCTGCACATTGGGATGTTTATACTCAGCAAGTAGTTTCTAATCCCACACTTGCTCAGAGTATATTAGGTGCAGATTTTGGTAGTGATAATTTTGTGGATCTAATGATGGCTCGGGGACAACAAATGAAGCAAGAAACAATTGCAAAGAGGAGAGCTATTGTTGCTCAAAGACATAAAGCAAAAAGGGAAAAACCAATGACTGTACCTCAGAAGAGGGCTCATATGAGGAGGGTTGTGAAGAATCATAGTTCTACTATTTATAATTCTGGCATGTCTATGAAGCAAGTCTGTGCTTTGTCTGATGATGCTTTGATTAGAAAATATAATATGATTATGAAGTTTTCTTCATCTTCATCTGTTTCTATCTCTTCTTCTACCTTGAAAAGGATTGCTGATACTTCAAATGTTTCTAAAGCGAAGAGACCTAAGACAGTTGATATAGTGGACAATTTTGATGCTGTTTCACCTCAGGTGATTTCTCCTGATGTTGCTACTCCTTCTACTGATAAGGTTTCTTCTGCTGAACTTTTTCTTGTTTCTCCTGAAGCATTGCCTAGTATTGCATCTGTTGTTTATGGTGTTCCAACTATATCTATTTCTGCTTCTTCTACTCAAGCTGAAAATGTTTTTGAAGATTCTGAGAAAGGATTATCTCTGGGAATGAATACATCTGGTAGGAGGAAGAAAAGTATGGCTAAAAGGAAACTTAGTTCCTTAAGGAGATCTGTGAGACTAGCTAGGAAACATCTTTCCAAGAGTATTTCTTTAGATCTCAAGGCTGCTGAGTCAACTTTTATTAAGGAAGGAACTGTTGATGTTTTTCCTGAAGGAACACATTCTGTATTGATCAATTGGACAGCTGGGAAGCTTAATACTGTTTATCGACTGGATACTTCTACTATACAGTTCACCTTCTTGAAGGAAATCTTTCCTTTGGTGGATAGACATGATTTGAAGATGCTGTATGAACATGTCACTCAGCATTATAATATTCATAAACCACAGGGTTCTGGTTTATATTTATTGGGTGATCTTTAAGTCTTGTTTGATTCTCATTCTCCAGAGGGTAAAGGGTATTCTATTTGGCAGAATTCACATAAGTGGGAGATTGAGAGTTGGAGGTTTTATTCTCTGCCATGTGTTCATGTGGTTCAGACACAATGTGGTATGATTTTGGGTATGTTCTCGGATAAGACTTATCCTTTGTCTGTTGAATTAATGGAAAGAATGCTAAGACAGAAGTTGGAAGTACCTCCACATCCGGTTGGTAATGATGATCTTCATGCACAACAATGTGTTGGCTTGATTAAAACTCAGCTTCTGCGACATAAAGGTTTATCTTGATTGTAGTATTTTGTATCATTTGTATTTTTTTTGTCATATTTGTTTTCTTTATTTCTTAGTTAAAAAAAAAAAAAAAAAAAAAATTGCGTATGTCTAACTTTTATTGCAGGTTTGTTGTATATTATTTATGGTTATTGACTCACCAGATATACCCTGTGTATGTCAAAGAGTTAGCTAGTCCAAGGGGTACAACTTTGGTAAAGACACATCAAATCTGTTGATAGCTGTAATGGTTTGCTCAAAATCATAGGGACTGCAACCACCCATGCTTAATTGCTGAGGGTTGTATGGTCATCAATTCACCATGGGTTATTCCTTTTTGGAATCCAAGAATTGACTAGCCCACAGGTATATGGCTTGTGGTAAAGGCATTGGACTACCATATTTGGTAATCAATTCACCAATTCTAAGAATTGACTAGTCCTGAGCAAACGGCTACAGGTAAAGACATACCAAATCCGTTTCTATGGTTTCTGGTTTGCCAATAAATCAGATGGTTCTCAGTGTACCATAGTTTACGAACTTAAACATATGGCTACTCCAGTAGTGATGGCTATTGGTAAAGAGACATCAAATCCATTATTTTCAATGATTCACCTCTCACAGGAGTTAACACACCTGGATGTGATGAGAATAGTTTGAAACTAAGATGTTTTGATGTACATGTTGTCATTTGTTGCTGCAATGATATGGAGTTTCAGAGTTTATTCATCAAAGAGATGTTATTATTTTAATTCTTTGCTGCTGATGTTCGTGAACAATCCTCTGGTGCTGTCTAGTTAAAGATCTATCAAGAAACTGGAACTTAACCAAGTCAAATTCCAGTTTAGGGGAGGATTGTTAGGAATTATGTGAAGTATGGTTACTGCTGAAGGGATTCTGCTGAAGTGTATGGATTCTACCGAAGACATAATTCTGCTGAAGCTTTATAGTTATTAGTTTGTTTCTGCGGAAGTTATTATTCCGTGTTTAGTATATTTAGTTTGGATATACATGAGCTTTATTAGGAAGTGATTGTATATATCTTATTTAGTTTTATGTTTATACGTTTCTTGGGAAACGGTTTAGGGTTTTGTTTAGGGTTCCTTGTCTATAAAAGGAACACAATAGTATGAGTTATGTACCGATTGGAAAAACAAAGTTTTTATTAATATAAAGATCCATAGAGGATCACAGAGTTCTTAGTTATTTGTGTTACTTGTGTTTATAATTCCGCTACTAAATACAAGTTGTAGAGATTGTCTTTTACTGTGCTTGTGATTACATAGGCATAGCTAACGATCCACGAGCTCAAGATCTATCAAGGTCTGCTAGTTTTTACAAAAAGGCTCGTGTTATACACGAAATCTCCTCAGCCGAATCATCTCCCGTCAAACCAATAAATGAGAGAATCCTTCATCATCCAATCAAACCAATTCCTAAAAGGATAGTACCCACAAAACTACCTATGCCTAACACCACCATACCTCCTAGGCCAAACAATATCATCTCCACTAAACCATCACCATTGGTTCCTAGAAATATTTCATTTACTTCACCACTATCATCACCACACCTCTACAATTTAGAGGACTTGCCTCCTAGGCCGTCTCATCCGCTTCCGCCGACAACATTCTCCTCATTAGGAGGAATAATGGTTCAAAATCAAGGTGTTGAGTCAACACTTGCTCCGGCTTCCTTTTCGCCGTCTCCATCATATAATCCTATTTGGATTATGAGAAATCATCAAAGTCAACCACCCAACCATATGGAAGTTGACACTTCTTTACCACCACCATCATTCTTGGTCTAGGCATTCTCATATGCACCTCCACCAATCCCTTCATCGTTTGAAGCTCCACAAGCCGATTCACTTGATCCTTCGCATCAAGCCTTTTCATTTCATCCACCACCAATATCTAGCCATGACAAAGATTGCTATCATTGTCAACATGTTGAAAGTTTGATACAAGAAGTACGAGAAGACCAACGTTTCATGTTCTATCATTTCCTCGAATGTTTCAACGAGATCAAACCTAAACAAAACTTGAGCTAGAAGAAATTTAGTGGTGTCCTAGCATCAAGCGTTAGTTGGTCTAGAAATTCCTAGTCATGCACTGTCTGTTTTCTTATTTTTAGAGTCATGTATATCATAACTCTTGTTTTATTAAATGGAATTACATGCTACTTGTTATTATTTTTAACATATGTATTCATATCTCATTTATGTGATAAGATTACTTGTTATATCACCTTTGCTAATTTTAGTCATCAGCCAGACGGATCCCTCAGAATTGCCTAGACGGATCCCTACTAGGAGGGAACCGTGGGATCCGTGAAGTCAGAAAGTTTTTTTTTACTAACTTAAATCACATTTTCAGGAAATTGTGAATTATACTTGTTTTCTAACCCTTGTTTTGCAGTTATTCAATTAACACATAAAGAATTTGACATCCTAAAGCTAGGGGGAGCTTGGTGTCAAAACAATACGTTGCAAAATTACTTGCAACCTTTTATTTAAATTTCATGACTTCCCGTTGCAAATATTGCAATCATCTAGGGGGAGCACACCCGTCACATAGACGTAATCTTTTGCATAAATTAGTTGCAAATGAACTAGATTAGAATTAGTTTCTTGACGCCCTTACTTAGGGATGGACTCGTCAAGGGGGAGTAACGACGAGATCCTTTCCCGTTACTTGCTCTCTATTTTATTTTCCTTTCACATGTTTTTCTTAAAAACGATGTGTTGCTTTCTTTCAAACACTTTTTGTTTCGACAAAAAGGGGGAGAAGAAAGTAAAAACTACAAATTCAAACTTTTACGAATTTTAGCTTTTCCTTAAAATAATCTTATGTTTTGTCATCAACAAAAAGGGGGAGATTGTTAATACAAATAATCCGTAAAAACGTTTATTTATATTTTACGATCTTCTAATGTTTTGTCGATAACAAAAGTAAGATCATTTTAACGAAACAAATAAAATACGTAAATGGTTTGAACTAATAGTTTTCTAACACACTTACGCTTTCACATAAAACACTAAAACTAGTATAAGTGATTTTCTAGTATACACTAAAATGGGTAAAAACAAGTATATACTAAAATGGGTAAAAACAAGTATATACTAAATAGGTAAAAACTAGCAAATGGTTTTGACCCATAACCCATTGTTTTATTTATACCACTTAACCAAGTTCATTGTATCTAGAAAGAAAACCATGGATCAACCCATAACCCATGACCCATAACCAAAAATACCCATGGGCAAAGAGGAGCGTTCCACGGATCCCTGGCTTTGTGCTAGCCGGATCCCAAGTGGAAGGGATCCGTGGGATCCGGGGAAACAGTAAGATTTTTCCTCTATAAATAGTGAGCCATTTCTTCATTATTTCTTACCCCTTTTCAATACACTTTCTCCCCCTGAGTTAAATCTCACTAACCTTAGATCCAAGAGATCTATATTTGTAGTTTTGTTTTTGTGTGATCTTCTAGGTTCCTCTTAAAGGCAAGATCACCACCTTTGAAGTCAAGCAACCTCAAGTCCATGAGTTGCCATGCTTCCTCATCATCAAGGCTATTGAAGTCCTCTTGTTGATGATCTCTTTCTTTCTTCAAAGAAGTGTAGTGTTAGGATCGTATATTTGGTTAATATGGTGAATCGGGAGGTCTTGGAAGATGGAAGAAACCCATCTTCAAGTTAGAGAGAGAAACAAGAGAGAAGGGAGACAACTAGTGTGTGTTTTATTAATGAAATGGAAAGTTACACTAATGAGGCTCACCCCTCCATGGAAGTATGGAGGGGTTTATATACCCAAACACATACATCTATGGGTAATTGACATAATAAGCCCATGTGTTTGAGGTAACAAAGATAGAAATAGTAATCCCGTCAATGTCGTTCCATTTACGAGTTAGGAGCGATTCCAACAATCTTCCCCCAATGGGACGACATAAGGGATTACTTACAACATTTACTACAAATATAGAGAACAAATAAAGAAAGGTCTTCATAAGCTCTTCAAGTGCTGAGGATGATGAAAGGTTACGCTCTTTGTCTTCTTCTGGTACCTTGACTTGAGAACCGTTTTCTTCACTTGTAGGCAAATGATGTAATATGCATAAATTGGATTAACTTCCCCCCAATTCATGCTGCATGTCTTTAGCAGCTTCTCCGTACACTCCTTTTTGGCGAAGTTTCTGATTCAGCTTCCCCCCAAACTGACAACTGTCTTCAGCAGATTCGAAACTTTGATGTAGTGAACATTTCCTCTAACTTTTGAAATTTTCAGTACGCAGCGGAATTTGTAGATGAGCAGTAAACCACACAAGGTAAATCTGACTTGTTGCGGAAAATCCGTTCGGGGGTAACATGCAAGAAATCAACAAGATCTTCTCACGTATGTAGATGCTTCACACCAAACAGACCACGAAAGACGAAATGAAACGACTTCCCCCTGAATGTTGCGGTCTATCGGAATAGTAGTTACCGGTTAATCTGCAATTACTCGATAAAATGACCGTGTGTAAGGCATCATAACATCCTATTTAGGTAATCTTCACACACGATAACTCTGTGAAAGTGAGACGATAACACCAAAGTGAGACGTTTGAACCACAAATCGTCTCATTTCTTCCCCCTGATTGAAGAAATTCATGAAAGGAAACGGGTTTTCGAAAAAAAATCCAAAAACATCAAAGAAGCAAGGAACACCTATACTCTCTTCCCCCCGATGTTTTCAACGAATCAGAATCATACACCACGTATGTTGATGATGAAATTGGAGACATCGAAACCATGTATGTTCAATTAATCGAACAAGTGTGAAGTACCATAAATATCTTGTGAGAATCAGCTGCAGATAAAACTTCTCTACTCGTGTATACTCTTCTCAGCTAACTCTTAACCGACCCCATTATCATTCTGACGGCTTTTTGTAGTGACTACTGATGGAGAAAACCCAATATGACGAACTTGAGACTGAAGTAAAATAACCCGAACTTGTGACTTAAACTTGCACTATTGTCAGACGAAGAACCCTTTTTCGAATCCTGATCGAAAAAAGGTAAACTTATAGTTTCTCAAATTATCCCCACCTAAGTGTGACACTTGAGCACAACAACGTAACTCCTTAAAAGTGATAGTTATAAGCTGTGAGCACAACAACGTAACTCCTTACATCAGGTTCAACTAGATAACTCAAGTCTTTGTCAATTTAAACGGTTAAGGCTCGAACAAGGATCTCGAAGAATCATGCATCCAACCAACCCCGATATCTTCAGATACTAAGTACACGCATCCGTGATATCTCACTTCAACCTCAAATAAGTAATAGTGAATTCACGCCGTAGTCACATCTTACGGTTACATGCTCAAAACTAGCCTTCATTAACGGTTTAAATGAACTTGATAATGGTTTCCCGATCTTGTCAAAAAAATGTATCCTCGTGAAAATTTGTAACACCAAAATACCACTCTTTACCAATTAAACCAATAATGGAAAATTGTATCCAAAATTATGAAATTATTTTGGGATAACAATTACTCAGTAAATCCTGAGTCTATCACATTCGGATATTAGAACACACAAGACCCAAATTCGGATGACCCAAAGCACCACTTTTGATAAAATCGGCCCAGAATAGATACATGGAGATGAAGCCCAAGTAAATTCGTGCAAGCCCAAGTCCAATCTTAACACCTTCAGCCCAAGAAACAAATCAAATGACCCGATCCAATCTTGAGTGATAAAACCAGATACCCTAATCTCAAGTAGTATTATTCTTAACCCTAAATCTCACTCACCTCAAACACTTCGCCTCTTATCAAAGCAGCCACTTTCTCATCTCACACCAAACACAGCTTCAAATTATCTCAGTCAAACCCACATATCAAGAACTCTCCTTCTCAGGTTCATCATTAATCCAAAATCGATCGACAATAATCATCCCCCTAACGTGTTTCTTTACATGAATCTGTTGTAGTATGAAAAGGTTTATGCACGGCTTCAAGATCTTGTAACGAAGGTCACGGGTAGGTGATAATTTTTGTATTTGTTTTGGTTTCAATGAACTTAATGAAAAGATTATAACAATCTTGTTATAAAACTTTTCATTCTTTTCGGATATATAAAAAAGGTTATGCTTCATTAAAGATCAATGATGATTTTGTGTGAAACTTGTAAAATCTTGAGAGATTTTTTTTATAACAAGTTGTCAAATCTGAGATCTTGAGTTTTTGTGTGACGTGAGGGTTCATGATAGTGATGTTAGATTTGTTGTGGGATTGGATTAGGATAACATTAGTTGTAGTGGTCGTTTCTTGTTTTCTGTTTCACTTATTCATATAATTCCTTTTCGTATTTGTTTCATGATTGTGGACCGATGATTGTAAAAAGAACTTGAGGTCAAAGGATGGTATTTGATGTGGTCAAAATAGTCGAATCGTTTAACAGTTTACGCGTAACATTTGTGAACCATCTTATGCGTAACCGAGACTTATGCGTAAACTAATCTTACGCGTAAGCCAAGTCCTTAGCCGTAAGGCAAGTCCTTAGGCGTAAGCCAACATTAGGCGTAAGCCTTACGCGTAACTTTCCAAGTTACGCATAAACAACATGTAGATGAGTCCTTAGGCGTAAAAAGAGGGTTTTGACCCTGTTGACTTTTTCCGGCGAGTATTCCGACCATTTTCAGACCATACCCAGAAAAAAAAACCGACATAAAGACATCATCCTTTTTTTTTACCCATTTTAGACAATGAAAGATCTGACCATATGACCATATAATATTCCACAAGTTGGTACAGTCACAAGACTTTAATACATAGAATTTGTTTGGTGAATTAACCAAGGACAAAAGACTACATAAAAAAGATTGACTATAACTAGAAAAGAAAAAAAAACTGTTAACCGGAAAAAAAATATGTGAAAGGTTAAGATAAAAACAGATTTTTTGAACAAGATTTTGAAAAGAAAACATCACCAAAATCAACCACAAATAAAACCGACCTTGCTCTTGATACCAATGTTAGGATCGTATATTTGGTTAATATGGTGAATCGGGAGGTCTTGGAAGATGGAAGAAACCCATCTTCAAGTTAGAGAGAGAAACAAGAGAGAAGGGAGACAACTAGTGTGTGTTTTATTAATGAAATGGAAAGTTACACTAATGAGGCTCACCCCTCTATGGAAGTATGGAGGGGTTTATATACCCAAACACATACATCTATGGGTAATTGACATAACAAGCCCATGTGTTTGAGGTAACAAAGATAGAAATAGTAATCCCGTCAATGTCGTTCCATTTACGAGTTAGGAGCGATTCCAGCATGTAGTGTTGAAGACATTAGTGAAAGATGTCTCAAGTGTCAAGACAAAGATATTAGTGAAGGGTATCTAACGTCTATAGGATAAGCACTTGTGGTAGGTGCTTAGAAGTCAAGACAAGAAGCATTAGTGAAAGGTGCTTAGAAGTCAAGACTTGAAGCATTAGTGAAAGGTGCTTCGAAGTAAAGACACAAGACATTAGTGAAAAGTGTCTTGTAGATCTAGTCAAAGGCATTAGTGAAAGGTGCCTTAGATGTACATTCGATATGGTGTGTTTCAATGTACTAGATAGACTAGCATTATATCCAAGGATATTGATGTCCTTGATGATGTTGTAAAGGAGTAGATCTCCTTTGGGATTAGTCTTTGGTGTAGTGTGGTAGTAGTTCCTCCATTGCAATGGAACTAGGTGCTTAGCCTAGTACCTAATAAAGGGTAGGCGACGTTGTGAAGGTGTAGTTCACCTATGGTGTGAAATAACTCGGTGGTTAGCCTAGCACCGTATAAAGGGTAGGCGACGTTGTGTAGGTGTGGTTCGCCTTGGTGTGAAAGAACTCGTATTTAGCTTTGTACCGGAAAAAGGTTAAGCGACGTTGTAAAGGCTTCTCCGCCATAAGGAGATTGGTGTAGTGTTTACGAACTCTCGAGTAGGTGACTCGGGGAGTGGAGTAGGGCAAGGAAGGTGTCCTTGTAGCCGAACCACTATAAATACTCGCGTTGTGGTTTTGTGCTTCTTACTCTTATCTTTTCATTACATATCTTAATATGCTTGTTTATCAACCCAACACACACAACCAAATAGATTGACATAAGTCGATCTAAATAGTTTAAAAAGAAGTTTTAATTGATAAAACTATTCAACCCCCCTTCTAGTTTTCCACAGTATGTGTGTTTAAGTTTTGTATTACTTTTTAAAGTCTCATATAATGTGATACATGTTTAGTTTATACATTTTATATGTTATATGTGAGCTATGAAAATAACTGATCCTAGCGTAAATGGTACATGTTTTTTTTGTTGTCTTGGGTAAGTGTGTCCTATATCCTTTAAGGTCTAATTCGTGATTTAAAATGATGGCTTTATAACAATGTTGCTTTAGATGCATGAGCAATTTAAAGGTGACATGCAAAATTCCTAAAACATGTGTTGGGTAGCATGAAATGGACTGATATGGCGATTGATAGAAATAATTCATTTGTTTCAGTGTTTTGTGTTAGTGTTTAAAGACGATATAAAGTACATTGTAGGTTAACATCATCAACACATTTGTGTAGAGTGTTTTTTTATGAATAGAAGTATATGGTTGCTAAGTTTTTTTGGGGAACGAACTGAGTTCCGCTGCAAAGATCTCTCTGTATGTGATTTTCAAAATTAGCTTTAGATTATAGTTGTGGGCGTGCTCATTATAATTTTGACATTTGATGTGTATTGGATTTAGACTGTATTAGGGACCTCCAATACTTTTTTAGGATTAAAGATACGTGTTATAAATTGTTGTTGCATGGTTTTTGTTGCCTATTAAGAAAAAAAGGAGTCTCATTTTTTCTTTCTAATGAGGTGCAGTTTTATAAGTTTTTAAGAGGTCATTTAGCCTCTAAATCCGTACTTATTTGATCATTTATTATCCTAAATCATTTCTATTTGAGTTTTAGGTACTTGGAAAGCAAATGTTGGAAAATGACACATTTAGGACTCTATTAGACGAAAAACGAAGAAAACGACAACATCAAAGAAAACGCCAGAAAAAGGCCTTGGGAAGGCGTCACAATCTCTGAGTGACGCTGTTACTTAAATTTTTTGATGAGATCGTAGTTTCAAAATTTGTAAGTGACGGCTCAGGTTGTGGAGACGGCCTCTATCTGACGGCGTCATGACCTAGAAAATGAAGAATGACGGCTTCACAAACCATAAGGTGATGCCGTCACAATAAGTCGATTCTAGATCTGAAACCCTAATGACGGCAAGCTGGCGACATCGCAATTAGCAAGTGACGTTGTCATAACTGTAATCCTATATATATTTTCGTATAATTTTCATTGGAAAGGGTGGAACTTTGTGGGCAACTTAGAGATAAACCCTAGTCCCAATTTTAGCAGCTTCTTTTGGTTTTTAGCCCTAAGACTCATCATGTATTGACATGATAAGTTGTTTACTTAATCGTTCAATTATGTTAATTGTGATTGTTTGATTCCTTTATCTGCTTTTCTTTTCATTACTATGCTATGCTAGATTTATTAGTATTTGCTTAGGATTGCATGAAACCTAGTTACTGATTATTGTGTATCGATTCTTGTTGAGTTAGTTGTGAATTGCGTTAGGAGTAGGAAAACTGGCTAGGTCAAATATATTACTATCTTGCACATCCGACTAAACGCTTAGTTATTATTAACTTGATGTTCATTGTATTTAATGTGTGAATTGTGTTTGCTTTGTGAAAATTGAGAGTTAAAAGGGCATTCTTAGACGCCACTCAATTAGAACATAGTTCATGGAGTAACCAACCCTCAATAGATATTAAGGAATACAATGCTGTAACTAAACAATGACGTGACAACTCGGCTAATCAATAAGAGATAACTATGAAGTAATGAGATTCTAAGTAAATACACTTTTCTATCATACGAAGTTCACCAATTTACTTTTCTACATATAAGTTAGTTTAAGTTAGTTTTATTATTAGTTTTAAAAGCAAACTATTCCAAAACCTGAGATTTTACTTGCTTTCAATTAAAAATAAAAATACAAATATAATCACCCTTAGACTTAATTTGTTATACATTTCGAGCCTACCTCACTATTCCCCTAGAGAATGATCAATCACTCGTATCTTGCCTATACTACATTACAATGGCTAGGTACTCTGCCTAGGATGATTATAAAACTTTGGTGTTGCAATCCGCCGCATCAAGTTTTTGGTGCTGCTACCGGGGAATAGTCTAGGTTTCGGTTTCGGTTTCTATCTCGTTTAGGTCTACTCACTAGATTCCTATCAAGTGAGATTTTTCTTTTTATCTTTTTAGCCTTCTTTTAGTCTATCTTTTCTTCCTTTCCTTTGTTTGTAACCCTTGTCATTTTCCATCATGGTGAATGATATGCCTTTTAACCAAGACCTACCACACCAAGACCCACCAATTCGAGACACGCCACACCAAGATCCACCAATACCACCTAGAGCCCGTACTCTTGGTGAGTACTCCAAAACTAGCTATAACGGATGTCGAAACACTATTGAGCTTCCCCAAGAAGCCAATGTGTCTCCTTTGTGATCCGACACCATTCGGTTGGTGCAAAATGGATATACATTTCATGGACTTAGTTCTGAAGGTCCAAAACAACACCATAAGGACTTTCTTAAAATTGTTGATTCTATTGACCTTAATGTTGCTATTCAGGAGACGATGTGCTTGCGTCTCTTCCAATTCTCTCTACATGATCAAGCTAGCAACTGGCTTGAGTGTCTACCTGCGGGATCCATCTCGACTTGGGATGATTTTACTTCTTGTTTTCTTGCACAATTTTCCCACCAGGGAGAACTACAAAGCTAAGAAATGATATTTTTATGTTCCAACAACATCAAGGTGAAAATATTTATGAAGCATGGACCCATTTCAAGGACTTGCTCTAAAAATTTCCTCATCATGGCATTGATCTTTGGCTCTAACTCCAAATTTTCGATGATCATGTCAACTACTCAACAAAGCAAACCATTGACCATGCGGACGATGGTAAGCTTCGTGATGACAATGCGAGAGAATCTTGAGGCATTATAGAGGGAATTCTATGACAACGAAAGTTGGAATGACCCTCGTCAGCTTACAATCAAAACGGTCAACGCAATATCCTTGCCTTCCAATGTTTCAAGCATTCCCAATCGTGGGATCATTGAACTTGAAGATCAAGTGAAATTCTTGATGAGTTCCTATTAAGCTCCTAAACCTTCACATCAAGTGAACAAGATCGCTTCTTCATGTGAATTGTGTAGAGGTCCTCATGACACTCATGATTGCATGGAAATTACCGAGTAAGCTTTTGCAGATTATGCATTCTCGCATACCAACGAAGTGGGAGATGAGTGGTTCACTACAAATCCTGGACCTAAAAATTTCAATGAAGCTTATGAATTATGAAAGGACCAACCAAGCTTCAAATGGAGTCAAACTCGGACCATTTTGACAAATGACTCTCAACCACTCACTAGGTCTCAATATTACAATTCATCCAACAAAAACCTTATAACCCTTCTCAAAATCAACATCGTTTATAAGGAATAATACATAATTTTATATCATCCCAAGAAGCTCCATTATTTATATTTGAAAATGATTTCAAACAACAAAACAAGATGAACGATAAAATTGGCAAACTTTTAAATGCTATTAACAAGCAAATGATAAACGCCTCAACTAATAGCATCACAGAAAATGAAAATAAAGTTAATGTTGTTTCATCCAACTAATCCACTAACAAAATACCATCTTGTATAAAAATAAAAGATCCTAGCAAGCTTTTCTCACATTCATCAGTAAAAAGGAAGGAAATAAAAATACTCCTCTTCTTCAAAAAAGAAGAATTAAGTAAAGAAAATAAAATAGATGATGAAAAGAATGAGGAGAAGGAGTCTAAAGTGGTTTCGAGTAATGACTCAGACTGTGATTGGTCGGTTAGTAATATGGAGGAGCTAAAGTTAAGAATTCCTAGTAAGATATAGAGGTACGACCCACATAAACTTAAAATACCTTGTATGATTGGTCAAAAATATTTCTAAAATGCTGATATTGATGTAGGTTGACCAGAGAACGTTATGTCTTTGTTTCATTATAAAAATATTTGTTCTTGGGGGTTAGAATACCAAGGATCAAATGTTGTTGGTAAAGACAATAATATGCATGTAAGTGTAGGGAACATGATGTTCTCAATAGGATTTACAATTGTGCAAGACATTGAGGAATTTATTGACCCTAGGTTATCCCAAGTAGTTTTGGAAGAACTTTTGGTGAAATCACAAACCTAGTTGTCGATGAAAGAGATGGAATAATGACTTTCACGGGTGGAGTTAAGGAAGTTAGTTACCAAACACCGTATCAGTCATGGGATTTTATTGAGTTTGATTGTGATGCCCAACATAGAGTAGGGTCACAAGTTATGCTTAGTGATGATGATGTTAGGAGGGGATGTACAAGCCCCCTCGATTTATCATGTAGTTTTTCCAGGAGGTGTCTAAGCTAAGTTCTAAATATAGGAAAAATGACTTAATGCTTCCCGATCCAAAATACTTGCACCTTTGAAGGTGATCTTGAGAAATGGAGAGAACTAGATGTTGATTACTTTGAAAAACTTCTCACAAAGGATGAACTAGCATATCATAGATACTTATTACATGATTCTCACCCAACCATATAGAGAGGTGACCCTTCGAATACAAGCATACAATGCAAAATAGGGAATAATTTTTTTGTATATGGCTATGAAAAGGATGATAGTTAGAATTGACGGAGGATGGAGTCACGTAAAAGGGCATAACTTTGAGTCTAGCTACAAGACTCATAAATAAAGAAAATCGCTTCTTGGGAGGCAACCCGTTTTTTATTTGTTTGATGTTCTTTTTTTTTTTTTTTTTTTTTTTTTTTTTTTTTTTTTGTGTCATATATGCTTATTTATAATTATTTAATTTTCATGTTTCGAATATTTTGAGAAAATGCTTTATTTTATTTTTAACTTCGTATTAATTGCATATAAAGGTATCTTAACTACATATAAAAGCAAAATGGTCAAAGTGAAAAATGTTAAAATGTTGAAAGTCAATAATGTTGAAAATGAATGTTGAAACTTTTGTAAAACATTAAAATGGAAATGTTGAAAATGAATAGTTATTATCGGAATGTATACATTGTATTCATTGCACACAGTTGATACTAATGTATTTGAAAACATGAAACTGAAACAAGTTCACTTTGAAAATACTAATAAGGCAACAAAGCAACACATATTTACACACATAGAAAACAAACGCTATTATTTTTTCTTTGTCAAATAACAAACCATCCTCTCTAGCAACACCATCCGCTCCTCCCCAGCCGCCACCATCTCATCCTCCGCCGCCACAATCCGCCGAAACCATTGCTTTTTCTAGTAACCCCCCAACACCACCATCAACCCTACCACCGAGACCCCCACACCACCATCACCGTCAGATTCTCAATGTTTTGATATTTTTTTAAAGGTTTTTATTATTTTTTAGATCTATATATTGCATTTTATGAATCTGTGTTTTTAATTTTTTATTGACAAGTTTGTTTCAGATAATGCATTTTTGCCTTGTTGGAATCTTGTATGTCATCACAGGAATCTATTGTTGCCTCCGAAAATGTATAAAGTTTGATGTGTAAGATTTTCTTTATTTATATTATTTTTTAATAGATCCATATAATTTTATACATATCTGAGTTTCATAATATTCTTGATGCTTTTTTATTTAGATATGTTGTTGCTGACGCCGCCTTCGCCGAATCCGCATTGCGTCGATGCCGGAAATGTTAGTTTGTTAGTTTTGTGTAATTTTTGATATTTTTTTATTTAGATTTGTTTTCGATTTGTTTTTGTAATTTTTTTTATTAGTTTGTTAGTTTTGTGTATATTGGTAGAATATAAACATTTATGAGTACGTTGATAAGTTATGTAAATTATGTTGATACCCTTGTAAATTTTGATTATGTAAATTGTTATGTATTTGAGAAATTTTGTTGTATAATTTGTTTAGACCAACCATCATTAAACTTCTCTTAAAGCTCAAATTCGATGAATTTGTGTATAGTAGACGTGTACCCGTGCATAGCAACAAGATTTTATAGCGGCATACGATCATAATAATATTTTGGTTAAGTGTTTTGTGTAACAAAAATATCACTATAACTATTTGCCGCTAGAAGGTTCCGTTGCTATGCACGGGTACTCGTCTAGTTTTACAAAAAGATAAGTGTAGGGGAATTCATATTTTCTTTAAAAGTGTAAGATATTGGATTTCACATACACATCATAACATTAACACAATGAGCACATAGATGGTTTTAGAGAGAGAAAGAGTGGGACATTCTAGTGAGAGAAACTTGTGGAATATTAGATTATCCAAAGAACATCCAACCCTCTACCTTGCAAGGTAGAGGGTATTTATAGGTTACAAACTAAACGACCTCCTGACAGCCTGTGGATCAGGGATACAGTGGGTAAAGACCCGACCTTCCTCCACGGTGTTGCACTAAACTATATTACGCTACTGACTAACTACATAACAACATAAATAAGTAACTAACGATTAGTCTACGAGCTAACTTATGCTAGATAATAGTTGGGGTGACCGACTCTTTCAACACTGGAATTTTCTAATTCCTAACAATCTCCCCCTAAGGGAGGTCACCCCATATTTTACATTTCAAATCCTAGCATTCTAGTCTTGACTTTGTTCTTGAGCTCGTAGATAGAACAACTTCAACATTGCAATCTTTGTGCATAAGTAGTGCAACTTCAAAGTCTGCACAGATTTGTACTTTAAGTGGAGGTCATTAATGATCCATGAGAGAATGATAAGGAGCCATCATTTGAGATCATCAGCAATCATCAATCTCTGAGGCATCCTTTGTGGTGTTGTGACTTTAGGACCGACATGCTCACATTCTGGATCATGAATTCTTCTCATCAGAGTAGCGGAAGCATTTGTTGAATCATGATATTGGCAGCAGCGTAGCAGAAGCATGGAGTGAAAATATCAGAGTCATTGATGCACTAATCATGATTTCTTTTGAGATGAATGTATTAAGTGAGCATGCGGCTATGGATTGACCGCTTCATTCTGATCAGCTGCAAACGTCGGGCGTACCTGCATACAACAGTTAGCAATAAATCCCACGAAAGTGTCTTTGATCACTTTCGTTGAATTGAGGTACACGGCCCACGGTTCCCCGTTGATCAGTACATGTACTGCCTGTGATCAGGTATAATTCCGAAGAATTTCCTTGACAGGGTTTCGCAGCTGTTCTAGCTGTTCTCAAACCGGAACATCTCAAAGAAGACAACACGGAGTGAGTGAACCAGCGAATTTTAAGTCCACTGATTGATGAAAAAGATTTGAAAAACAATAGTGTATTGCTCAATAGAAATTGTTTTTGCAATACAACGAAGGTTTTATTGAAAATCAATTATCAATCATAAAAACACCTTTTGGTTTGAAAAATGAGTACACGGTCGATGTGCTAAAGAAAAGAGTTTTTAAGCACAAAGACCGGTTTTTCAAAGGAGTCCGTCAATCCATAACCTGAACCAAGATTGATTCAAGAGATTGAATCGCCCCATTGTTTCTGTTCAGTTGTCACATGGTTGATCCACATAATAGATCTCACATGCCACCTACCAGGAGCTTGTTTGATGTTGGCTCCAGAAGGCTTTCCATCTTCATTGTGAATATGTAAACACATCACTCAGATGTTCTGGCAATACCACAAGGATAATGCGTAGGACTCAAGATATAATCTCTCTTTCCACATTGTGTGAAACAGAGAGTCTTCATTGAAAGTGTCCTAATGAGATTTATTGATGATCTCGTGGCTCTAGACTCAATTTGTGCATATTTGGATCCTGTGCCGGAGACTAGGGAGAGGGTCTCCTTCTTCAATATCAACCATCTCTAAGAGAAGGTCGATAGATAATGTCGGTTCCCCGTGAGAATGAAACAAGTCCTTTTAAGAGGAACTTGAGTGGTTTGGAAAGTTGAAGTGCAGTGCGTCACTGGGTCCATGACGTCTTGTCTTCAATACCGATGTTACCATCAGTAGCATATGAATTGAACCCGGTTTCTGCCCTAAGGTTGAATAAATGGAGGGCTATTTGTTTTCACCCTTTTCTCATTCAATTCTTTTTAATTCTTCAACCCCTTCAGTGCTTACCGAGACTTCATAGCTAGAACCTTGTTGGGTTTATTCCAGTACTAGCTCAGTCTTAGTCCGCACTCTTCCCATATCTCATTTTTCTCCTTTTATCATCATACCTAAGGACTTCTACACTAACTAGTGGATTGTCCCTGGGTAGATCCCTCCGGTTCTGGCGGATCATGGGAACACATACCTAACCTTATCATCCTTATATCACCGTACATGAAATAAAGTTGGTCGGTCAATTTGGAATTGTTCGCCTGCCATTGGATCCAATTGAAAACCATTTGAAAATCAATTCAGATACTTGTGATATATTATCAAAGCATTTTGTACCTGAATTGTTTTTGATATTTCTAGAACGAGAACTCCCCCTCAACATGTGCATCAAATATTTGAAAATGTTTTGCACACGGAGGCAAGAGAAAGAATTAAATTCTTTGATTACCATTTTCTAAAAGATATCAACATCACTTCCCACATCAAATCAAGTAGAAATAGCATTTCCGGGAAGGATGAGGTTTCCATAAATTCGCTCCCCCTCAATATGTGCCTCGAGATTTGAAAAGAGTTTTGCACATACTAGAGGGAACCCTTTATCATCAAAGGATTAGAAGCCATATGATCAAGGTACCTTAAAAACATTTAAAGTTGAATTTTGCAAAGATTTAAGTGTTGTGTACCCTGATGACTTGAATTTGCAAAGAGAGTTCTCCCCCTTAAAAAGAGAGTTCTCCCCCTTAATATATGCTTCGAGATTCGAAAATTGTTTAGCACATATAAGAGAGAAGTTTGCACAAAAATTGGTCATCTTATCTTTTAACATCTTTCATATTTATATCACATTTTCTCCCCCGATCAAAAATCTTAAATCCTTTGAGATTTTGGGTCTCAAGTGATTTAAATATGTATGGGGTAAAATATTTGTAGGAGAAAAATGTGTCCGATTTTATATGATCAAATATGGACAACACAGATGTTTCCCCCTTTTTACGAGGGGAAACCACAGTACAAATCCTAGCACTATTACATGTATTATAGTTGTTCATATTTATTACACCACATATTACACATACTTAAAAACACACCATAATCAGTAACCCGAAGAAGTCTTCATTCAGTCCTCTGAAGAAGTTTGTAGTGACCATCACGAAGCCTTTCACCAACAAAACTTTCAAGGCTGCGGAAGATCCTTCGTGTCTTGAGTCTTCGTCTGATTGCAGCAATGAAGTGTTCACATCTCCTCACGTCATCATCAGTCCAAAACATAGTTTTAACCCAAGATTTCATATCAAGTTTGGCTTCTTTCACTCTGGTGTCAAGTTCTTCTTCGACCAATTTGAGCGTACCATCACTAAACTTGTAGAGTTCACATAGACGCATAAGCATACGAGATCCATATCTGTCGGTGAAGATGACGGCTCTAGGGGTGTCAAGGACTTTGTATTCTCGATGAAATTCATGCCCAGTTGCATTCCATTGAGGACTTATAAGGTTGATCCTGGTTTGGTAGCTTTCAATGCCAAGCTGGAAGTCCTCAACTCGTTTACGAATGACTAAGCCTCTGATCCAAAGAGTGACAGCTGCAGAGAGGGCCTTTTTCTCACGTACAGGTAAGTGCTCAAGGTGTCCTTGAAGATTTAAGAGATAGAGATCTTCGAAATCATTTGGCAGAAGATGTTTGAAGTCGTTCTCTTCAATAGTATATACTTTGAAGTCAGCTCTTTTAAGGACAATCTTCTTCAAGTACTCATATCCATAGATAGGGAAGATCTCTACACTAACAACACTTAAGATTTGCAGCTTTGATCTGACATCATTGCGTCTTTTATCAGCACCATGTCTTTCGATGTAGAACTTCTTCTTTTTGAACCACCAGTGAGAAATTCCATAAGAAGCTGCAATATCATACTTTTGTTCTTCAGCAGCCCAGAATTGATCAGGAACCATCTGTTCAAGCCCTTGATCAGAGTAGGTTGCAGCTTTCATCTTTGATATTGATAGAGCAGGCCTTCTTTCAGCAGAGCGAGCACACAGATAGTCCAAGTCGTGATTGAAGAAGAATTCAGCCTGAATGGTTATCTGACCAGGCTCACCACCAAGAGGAAGAGATTTGTTGACATTGAAGCGACTGATTTGCTCACTGACTTGGTCATTCAGCATCTTATGGCATTCTTCCATCTGATATTGAAGATGATTTGCATCAGAATGGAAGACTTTGACAATTTCGTAAGCTTGACCTTCTAGATCTCTTGGAGTTATGGATGAGATACACTTCCGCTCACAGAACCATTTGATAAAACTTCCCATATCACCAGTGTAGTGCAGAAGAGAGTCTTCGGCTGGAACTTCATAATTATTGGTGATAACTGATGCCCAATTGTTGTCAGGAATCATAGAGTCAGACTCTGGGATGGTCCATGTGGGTTCCGGGGAAGGAGGTCTATCTTCCATAATGCAGCTTTGAATAGTGTCTCTTGAAGGTGCAACTCTGGATGTGCTAGTGCGATTCCTAGCCATGTAAGAATCAAACCAGTCATCTGAGGGCTTAGGAATATGCTTTGTAGATGCATCATCTTCATCTGGTTCTGAGTCCGCCATGATATGCGACTCTTCGTTAACCATTTGATCATCAGGAATAGAGGTGGACGTGGATGTGAACCTTGAATCAACCGTCGTCCAGGCAGCAGATTTTTTCTGAGTACTCTGCTCTTTTGTCGGATCTGATTGACTGGAAGATTTCGGCGGTGATGATGGTGGTTGTGATGGAGGTGTGTTGGTTGTTGTAGAAGGATTACCAGATCCAGAAGTTCCAGCTCCCCCCGTTGGTGGTGGGGCAGGAGGTGGATCTTTGCGATCCTTTATCAATGTTTCCATTACAATTGTTCTCCTTTTCTTTTTAGCATCCTTTTCTCCGACTTCAATCTTAAACTGCTCATAATTGTCGAACTTGATGGATTCTTCAAGTGCCTCATAGAGTTTACTGTGAACCTCATGCTTGTCCTCTTCAGCCTCATACATCCTTTCACACAGAGCTGCTCTCATATCGGAGATGGGGAGGTCCTTGAATCGTCTAAGAAGTGGAGCCTCCATTGCCCATTCCACAGCATCCTTGACTTCTCCTTCAATAGCGTCAGTAACTGCTTCATTGAAGTTGAGGTGCTCCAATCTATAGACACGATCCACTAGAGAATCTACAGATTTAGGAAGTTGCCTTTCCAGAGTTTCTATCCTTTTAATAGCTTTATCCAGTAGTTGATCAGAGGTGAGAATCTGTGGAGGGGAAGCTGGTGGAGCCACTTCATCTGCAAATGTAATGACGGGTTCTGGGTTTGGTGACATTGTTGGTGGTGTTTGTACAGTAGATTGAGTAGGTAAGGGAGGTGGAAGTACAGTTGATAGTGAAGATGCAGTCATTGGAGGAATGGTTGACGTATCTTGCTGAATGCTGACATTATACATGGATTGTGCAGAGTCTAAGGTTTTGTCATTAATGAATTGATCACCAAAAGAGAAATCTTCATCAAGATTCTTAAGTGAGGATAGAGAGTTAGTAGACAGATTTGGTTCATCCATCTTCAAGGTCTCATCAGATCTTGTCTCAAGGTTCTCCTGTGAGCTCTTATGTAACAGAGTGTCAACATTCAAGTCAGATTGAGTCTCACCAAGTGTAAGAGATTCCTTAAACGTTTCAGGCACCTTGACCACTCCAGATTGTTCTTTTTCATGAGATGAATCTGTTCTTCTCTTCAGCTCATATGGATTTGTGGTGCTTGATGGAGATGATGAGATAGTTAACAGCATGTGAGCAGCTTGTTCAGTTTCAACACTTGCAACTCCTTTACCCTTGTCAAGTGTGTTGGAATCACTCCTAAACAGTATTTCAAGTATTTATATTTCATATGTAATAGGTAGCTTTGTTATGGCCTTTATGTTTGATTAAGGTCAAGCTTATGTAGAAGGCCCATAAGCTTGATCCAAGCCCTATAAGGAATAGGGAAGGAGAGGGAGTGTTGCCCTAGCTCCTTGCCTATAAATACATTGTAATAACCTTCATTTGAAGGTTGGTTGTTCAAGTTATTCTCTTTCACTCACTCCTTTGCATAACCGGTCATACTATTACGTGTGTGTGTGTGTGTTTAGCTTGTTCATCCGCCTTCATCTCTTTCTCTATAAGCTTGTGTTGTAAAACTAGTGACCTAACAGTGGTATCAGAGCCAAATAGTTGGGTGTACTCGTTTGTTTTTGAAGTTTTGGTTTTGGGTCTTACGCGTAAAGATAACACAATCTTTGATACGCTTAAAAACTAATTTTTTACACTTTTGAATCCAAGATTCTTGTACTTTCAACGTTATTAGGTGTTAAACTATTGGTTTTTGGCAAAAAGTTTGGAACTTTACGTGTTTTTCCTTGTTTTTAAGCTTGTTTTTGTACGCAAGTGTTATCCTACGCGTAACTGGTTTAAGTGCTTTGGATCATCAAGTTTCACACTATTGTGTTATTTTGGTATTATTGAAGCTATTTCAACAAACAAAAACTGGTTTAGAAACACATTTGGATAGAATCAAAGTTACGAGTAATCTTACGCGTAACAAAACCCTAAAATTACGCGTAAGACTTTCCTTGGTTTGATCTTCAATTTTCTGGTTTATTCCGTGTTTTCTTACTTGGATAAGTCTGAAAATACGTCGACTTTGGATATCTTTTGCACTGTGAAGTGTAAAAGATCACTTGGGATAAAACCCTAATCTTACGCTTAAGCATAAAGCTTACGCGTAGAAAATCTTACGCTTAAGATTCATCTTACGCGTAGACTTAGTCCTACGCATAAGGTAATCCTACGCCTAACTTTCTACGCCTAACTTACTGTTTACGCGTAACTTTAGTCTTTTTTCCTGCTTACGCGTAAGCTAAATCCTACGCGTAACTATTCTTGTTACGCGTAACTTTTGGTGTTTTTACGCATAAGTGCTACTCGGTTCTTGTCATTTCTACGCCTAAGGATACTTCATCAACAAAGGTTCATTCGACTACAAAGATCCATTCTTACTACACAAGTTTATCATCATGTCTCAACCACCATACTCTAACTATTTCCCTCACACTTATAATCATCAACAACAACAACAATTAACTCCACAACATCAACAATGGAACCAACAACAAGCCATTTATCAACAACAATTTAATCAGCAACATACTCCACAACTTGGTGCAATTCCACAACCACAAATGGTTCAACCACAACCAAGCATTCAAGTTCAACCCTACACAACTGATTTCAATCAACATCCATCACGGACCACTATGAAGGAACCCACTTGGTTTGCTAAGATGTGTGAAGCCTTAAGCAGCCAACAATCAATTCACGAAGCTGGATCACTTGATAGACCTCCAATGCTCACTCCAGGAAACTACGATCAATGGGTGATAAGGTTCTTTAGGTTCTGTGATCTGAAGAAGCCACATGGAAAGTTCTTAAAGAAGGTTATCTTGGAAGGTCCATTTGAGATGCCTACTGTCACTGTACCCGGAGATCCAACTGCTGTTCCACCAAGAGATGAACAAACCAACATTGCTACTGTTGCAGATTTAAATCCTACAGAACTTCTACACTATGAAGCTGATGAACTTGCAATGGAATACATCCTCTTAGGATTACCAAACCCAATTCTTCGTAGTGTTGATGCTCAAAAGACTGCACAAAAAATGTGGGATCATATTCGTCTTCTTATGGAAGGATCAGTACTCAATCAGGAGGATTTGGAATCCAAAATTTACTTGGCTTATGAACACTTCATGATTGAACCTGGAGAGACACTTGAGTCATATCATCACCGATTTTCAGACATCATCAATGATTTGGATAAACACAACATCATCATGCCAAGAATTGCAGTGAATACTAAGTTCCTGAGTAGTCTCGATCCAGAATGGGAGAAGTATGTCATTTTTCTCCGTCAAGCGAAGAACATGCATCATTCTACTTATGGATTGTTGTACGATTACTTGAAGCCTCATGAAAAGGAAGTTGATCGGGAAAGGATTCTCCGTGCTCAAATTGCTAAACAGTCACAACCGGACAATCAACAACTTGCCTTGTATGCTCAACAGAATTATCCCTCTCAACCAGCAACTCAACCACCTGCTTCCAACACACCTTCACAGCAACAACCTCAACCTCAACAAAATCAATTGGTCCCATACAGCAACAATGCTCAAGCATATGTCAGTGAAGCTGCTGAGGAAATCGATCCATTCGAAGCATTACAACAAGGATTTGTGATGATTGCTAATGCTTTTGGCCGTTACACCAACAAATCCAACAATCGTCTTCGTTCCTCATCTAACACACGGACTCAAGCTGTTGTGAACAATGGACGTGTTGAAGTTCAGAATCGTGATTATGGTCGTCAGATGGGCGGTGGTCAAGGGTTTAATGCTGTGGGTAGGAATAACAACAGAGCTCAAGTGGTGGAAACGGGAAATGCTCAAAATCGGTTAAATGGTCTTCGATTCTACAACTGCAATGAGAAGGGACACCTGGCTAATGCATGCCCAAAGCCAAGGACTCGGGGCAGTGCTTATTTCAAAGAGGCATTACTTTTGGCTCTTAAGGATGAAGCCGGTGGATCTCTCACAAACAAAGAACAGAGCTTTATGGTAGATGCAGACTCAGATGATGATATGGAGGATTTGCAGGCGAATGCAGCTGTTATGTTGATGGCTAATATGCATGAGCTGCACATGAGTGATACAGGCCCAGTGTATGACACTGATGGCTTGTCTCAGGTACCCGCACAAACCATCATCATATCTGAACTAATATCTCCGCCAATATCTGAATCCGGCACGGATCAGACTGTTCAAAATGAGTCTTCTACATCTTCCTCTGATGATTTTCAAGTTAACCCTGTAGTTACATTTGACGATCAAGACGACCTTATGGTCCCCTTTGATAACCAAATTGACTCCGTGGTCGTACTTGAGGATCTAATGAATAATCATGTTGAGACTCACGTTGAACAAGATGATCTGATGCCTCATCCGGATTTTGCTCGGTTAATACAAGACCATAAAATCAAAATGGAGGAATGTTATGCATTAAATCAATCCTTAAAAAGTAAAAATGCACTGTTAACCAAGGATTTTGAATGTTTACAAATGCAACTCAACTTTTTCAAAACTCAAGAAAACCGTGAAAAAGGTTTTGAAGTCGCTTTTGCAAAATCTCATCAAAACGAAAAATATTTAGAGAGACAGATGCGTGATCTAGCCGCCTCGAAGAATGCTTTGTTGTCCGAATTAGAACAACTGAAACATGAACATAAAAAGCAAATTAACGCTCTTACCTTGGAAAATCAAAATGCTAAGGCTGAGTTGTTAAATTGTCAAAAACAGTTCTCCGCATACAAAAAGCATTCAACGAATCGGGTAGATGACCTTCTTGCAGAAATTCTCGGTTTGCAAAACAAAATTAAAGAGTTTAAAACTGTTGTTTACAAACATGGTGAATCAGTAACAGCTATAGAAAAGTTTACCTTAAAACCTAATCCAAATGGATATGGAAAAAATCTAGCTGATTACAAACCAAAGCTTTCACTCAAAACATTCAAACCAACTCCTGAAGTTTCCAGTGCACAATACAAAATTGATAATACTGTCATGAGTGTTGTTGAATACCATCGTCAAGAGGAATTAGATGCAGAAGACGAGAGTCGATCAAAATTAAAAAATGTTGTTTACAACAAACCTTTTAATTATAAAAACGCGGTCACTTTCGTCACACCAACGGATTCTTCTAACACACCAAGGGTTATCATCAAAACACCCGAGTCTTCTATTGTTAATCCCAAAACAGTCTTTGCACAAACTTACGGTCCTTTACCTTCCATTAGCGAAGTAAACTCCCAACCTGAAAATCGAAAAATTCTTCGATATTTTGACATTTTCATGGCTGACCTCAAAATTTTACAACATGAGATAGAATATCGATCTGAAATCAAAGTTGAACATTTTCAATCGCCTCTGGCGCGAGAACAAAGAGACATTTTTCAGAAAAATCTTTTACCTAATGTTAAAAACTTGAAAAGTTGTGCAATTGCCTGGGAAAAGGATTTTCATAAGGAACTTGGGGTAATGAAAAACGTTTTCGAGAAAACAGAAACATCTATTACTAACACAAAACGCAAAAAGAAACTGTTGAGAAAAGATGTTGATCGACTCTTGGAAGATGTTATCTGTGCTGATATCCATAATGTTGTGCTATTCTATTCGTTGCCATATGCATCTGATCATATCTCTGCTGATACTGTTGACACTGTTGTTACTGTTGAAAACACCGATAATGTGCTTCAGATCGAGTCTTTAAAAGCTGAAAATAAACGATTACACACGGAAATTTACAATGCAAAATGACGTCTACATTGGTGTGAAAAAGATATTCACAACCATCAACTTAGTTTTCAAAAGAAAATCGCTCAATTGAGTGCAAAATCTTCTGATACTAAAATTGAGCATCTGGATGATCAAAACGTGTCTTTG
Source organism: Chrysanthemum seticuspe (assembly GCA_019973895.1). Taxonomy (NCBI): domain Eukaryota; kingdom Viridiplantae; phylum Streptophyta; class Magnoliopsida; order Asterales; family Asteraceae; genus Chrysanthemum; species Chrysanthemum seticuspe. Next base: position 233,415,396 of record BPTQ01000005.1, read on the forward strand.
AAAAGTCAAATCTCAAAATATGAACAAGAACTTTTAAAAGTTAAACAGGAATATGGTGTCATATTTGATTTACTCAAAAAGACTCGAGATGAAGCATCTAATGAACTTGATCACTATCTGGATCACACCAGAGAAGTCATGAATTTTGCTGGTAATCTTCGTTCTGAAAATCAAGATCTGATTCACACCATCTCTAAGTTACGGGAAATGTTAGGAAAGTATGAACTACTCCCGCCTACTGTGATTAAGAGATTAGCACCAGTCACACTTAGTAATCGTGAACCTAGAATTCCCACTGCCAAATCACAAGTTGCTAATGTGTTTCCCTCTACTGAAACAGGAATAGTTGCATCTTTTCCAAACGTCCGCACTTCACAGCCTAGGAGCACTCAAACGAAGAATAGGAAGTTGCGACCTAAGAAAAGATCAATAAGGAATGCTAAAGTAGAAGAACACCCTAGGAATCTGAATAAAACTCAAGTTACTTCCACTATAGATGTTGCGTCTGGCAAATGTAATAGAAATAGTGATGTAACGAATGCTAAACCGTTAAGTACCTTTGATATTCAGTCTGATGCACCTTGTGATATTTGTCAAAAGAGTATGAATTCTGATTGTCATGACAAATGTGTTGCTAAAGCTATAATCTCTAGATTACGGAATCCTAAGAATCGGAATACTTCTAGGCCAACTAATCATTCTAAGTCTGTGCTTGGTAAACCACCATCTTTAGATTCTAAGGCAACCATTGCTATCACAATAGCTCCCGCTTCACCTCCTAAGAATGTAGTACCACCCAGTGCTTTCACTAAGACTAAAGCAAAGAGTAGTTATAGATGGCAGAAATGGATATATAACACACTAGGATTTATATGGATGCCTAAAATTATAAATGTGTGTATGTCTAACATATCTGCTTCGGAACCCTCTCACATTTCGGGTTCCACATCTACTTCTATTCCATCTGTGTCGTCTGTGTGTACTGCAGGTGATACAGATCATTCTCTGGATTGTTGATAGCGGATGTTCCCGACACATGACAGGCAACCTTAAACTGTTATCAAACTTTATTGCAAAGTTCATTGGCACTGTCAGATTCGGGAACGATCACTTCGCAGCCATCATGGGCTACGGAGATTATGTTAATGGGAACATCGAAATCAGCAGGGTTTACTATGTGGAAGGCCTCGGTCACAATCTGTTTTCAGTAGGTCAATTTTGTGATGGAGATTTGGAGGTTGCTTTCAGGGAGAAAACTTGTTTCATTCGTGATCTACAAGGAAACGACCTTATGTCTGGCTCGCGTAATTCTAGTCTCTACACTATCTCTATGCAAGACATGGTTGCTTCCTCTCCCATCTGCTTACTTTCTAAAGCAACATCAACAAAATCTTGGCTATGGCACCGTCGTCTCTCACATCTAAACTTTCAAACCATCACCAACCTTGCTCGACACAAACTAGTTGAAGGACTCCCACAATTCCGGTATTTAAAAGATCACCTTTGCTCAGCATGTGAACAAGGGAAAAGCACTCGTGCTCATTTTCCTTCAAAGGTAGAACACAGCTCTCAGCATGTGCTTCATCTTCTTCACATGGATTTGTGTGGCCCGATGCGTGTACAAACGATCAACGGCAAACGCTACATCTTAGTAATTGTTGATGACTACTCACGATGGACTTGGGTCTATTTCCTTCGTAGCAAAGACCAAGCTCCACAAATGATCATCACCTTTCTCACAAAAATACAGGTTCAGCTCCGCAACACCGTCAGGATTATTCGGACAGACAAAGGAACTGAATTTTTTAACAAAACCCTTCGTGAATTTTATGAGAAAGTGGGAATTCAGCATCAAACATCTATTGCACGGACACCTGAACAAAACGGAGTTGTTGAAAGACGAAACCGAACGTTAGTGGAAGCTGCAAGAACAATGTTAATCAATGCTAAACTTCCAGAATACTTATGGGCAGAAGCTGTATCTACTGCATGCTATACTCAAAACCGTTCTATGATCACAAAACGCCACAACAAAACACCTTTTGAGCTTGTCCACAACTACAAACCGAACCTCAAACACTTTCATGTATTTGGATCCCTTTGCTATCCGAATAATGATCGTGATGATTTTGGAAAGCTCAAAGCAAAAGCTGATATTGGAGTCTTTATTGGATACTGTGACAATTCTAAAGGTTTCCGAATCTGGAATCGTCGAACTAAGGAGGTAATGGAAACGATTCATGCTCATTTCGATGAACTCACGGAAATGGCTTCTGAGTATAACAGCTTAGAACCCGGTCACAACCGTTTAAACTTCCCTCAACCCCCATCATCAGCTGAAGAAAGCCCTCAGCTAACTCGTCAACAAATGGAAAGGTTATTTGCTCCTCTGTTCTGTGACGATATTGATGAACGTGCTCCTGGTGTATCCGCTGTTTCCGCTGCACAACCTGATAATATTCCTATACCTGATACACCTGCTACAACAACTACTGTTGAAGATGCACCTACACCAATTGACTCCAACACAACAGTTGAACACACCGCTTCCAACAATGATGAACCAGCTGATGATATTCTGAATGAAGTACCCCCACCCGCAGATTTTGATCCAAATGCGTTCTTCAACCCGTTTGCCAATGAGACTGCTGCACCAGATGTCGCGGAATCTTCAACAAACCATTTGAATCCTCAGAATCTGCACAATGTATACCAACATCAACCCTCTACACATAGATGGACAAAGGACCATCCTCTGGCTAACATTATTGGCAACCCGAATCAACCAGTCGTTACGAGACAACGTCTCCACTCAGATGGTGAACACTGCATTTATGCACTCACTGTCTGCCAATCTGAACCTAAAAACATTAAGGATGCAATGACAAAAGACAACTGGATTGAATCCATGCAAGAAGAACTGAATCAATTCAAACGTCTTGAAGTATGGGAACTGGTTGAAAGACCAACAGGGGTCTACGTCATTGGTCTAAAATGGATTTGGAAAAAAAAATTGGATGCTGAAGGGAATGTAATCCGAAACAAGTCACGGCTAGTTGCTAAGGGTTATCGTCAGGAAGAAGGGATAGACTTTGAAGAATCTTTTGCTCCAGTTGCTCGTCTTGAGGCTGTTCGGATATTTCTCGCGTTCGCGGCTCATATGAACATGACGGTCTATCAGATGGATGTCAAAACGGCGTTTCTAAATGGACAACTTAAAGAAACGGTCTATGTCAGCCAACCAGATGGATTCGTTGATCCTGAGTTCCCGAACCATGTCTACAAACTGAACAAAGCTCTTTATGGTCTCAAACAAGCCCCTCGGGCATGGTACGATAAGCTATCATCTTTCCTCATTGCCAATAATTTCACTAAAGGCTCGGTTGACCCAACTCTCTTTATACAATATCACGGGGCACACATCTTAATTGTTCAAATTTACGTGGATGACATCATTTTTGGGTCAACACATAAAAAGTTTTCAATCGCTTTTGCAAAACTCATGAAGAAAATTTTTGAAATGTCCATGATGGGTGAACTTACGTTCTTTCTAGGACTGCAAGTTCATCAATCACCCCGTGGTATTTTCTTGAGTCAGTCCAAATATGCCCTTGAATTGTTAAACAAATTTGGAATGAATACCTGTGATACCTATGCCACACCAATGGCTCATACCAAGAAATTAGATGCTGATTTACATGGGAAATTGGTTGACCCTACCAAATACCGAAGTATTATTGGGTCTCTCATGTATCTAACAGCTAGCAGACCTGATATTGTCTTTGCCGTTTATCTATGCTCCCGTTATCAGTCGCGACCAACTGAAACCCACCTCTCTGAGGCTAAAAGAATCCTCCGATACATCAAGGGAACCATTAATTTGGGGATCTGGTATCCGAAGGATTCTGGTTTTGAACTAATCGCTTTTTCAGACGCTGATCACGCAGGATGCCTAGACTCAAGGAAAAGTACTTCAGGAGCACTACAATTTCTCGGTGATAAACTGATGTCTTGGCAATCAAAGAAGCAGGATTGTACATCACTGTCATCAACTGAAGCAGAATATGTAGCCATGTCCGCGTGTTGTGCTCAAGTCATTTGGATGAGAACACAACTCAAAGACTATGGTTATGTATTTGACAGAATCCCAATGTACTGCGACAATCGGAGTGCCATTGCAATCTCGTGCAACTCAGTTCAGCACTCGAAATCAAAGCACATCGATCTACGCTATCATTTCATCAAGGATCATGTGGAACAGGGTACCGTTGAATTATACTTTGTGGGTACTGAATACCAATTGGCAGATCTGCTCACCAAAGCCTTGCCTCCCGCTAGGTTTAATGAGTTGATCCACCGAATTGGTATGAGGTGTTTGACTCAAGAGGAACTGGATGACCTCTTAAAACCGTCTTAAAAACCTGTCAAACACCAAAACATCTTTTGTAAATAAATAAAATCTTTCAAAAACAAAATACAAAAATATAAAATCTGATAAAACAACAAAAATATTCTTCTCATCTATTTTCTTTAACATGGCAAGTACCGTTCTTCCGTCAACACTTGCATCTCTCAAATTTCGTATTTTTCTGATCAAGTGTTGAGGGGGAGAAATTTATCGCTTAACCGTTTCAAAACATAAGTGTACTTGCATGTTATCACATCTCGGTTGTTTCGTTATACAAATGATGGTGGACTTTCTGGCTCAATGACACTCCTCGGACTAAAATTCTTAAACCGTTTAAATTTATCAAGCCGAGGGGGAGTGTCGTCATGATTCTTTCTCAAAAATCTTTGTTTGGTAACCTAAATGGAAGTTAAAAGGCTTTGGTTGAAAAAGGAAAAGGTGGAGGGACTGAAACTGTCAAAATCCGAAAGTATTTTTCAATAAAATGCCCCACCTACCATTCTAACCACATTTATTGCTAAAAACCTTCAAATCCTACGCCTAAAATCATTCAAGAATTGCGTGTCTCAGATCTTCATTTTGTAAGTGTTTGTGTGTTCATAACAAGATTACAAACAATGGTTTTAAACCATTTTGAAAGTTAACGGCTTGATTTTAACCTATGGGTGATTTTGTGTTCTACGCGTATGCGTATGAACACATAATCTTGTTTATGTGTTTGAAGTTAAAAAGGATTGTGTCAAAATGATTTAATATCATCTATAATACTTTTCTAAACATCAAAACGCACCTATACACACGAATTGAGTGTATTTGAGATTTAGGGTTTATGCGTAGAATTGGGTCTTTTCAAATGTGAAGGTTTTTGGTATAAAAGATAGTCATATAAGGTTGTTTTCAAGTTCAATTGAACACATGTAAACCCAGAAATCACCCAGAAACAACTATGATACTTAATTCGAAAATTAGGGTTCAAGTTCATATAAATTGGGTATTTTTGATTCAAGACTTATTTGATGTTAAAACTTGGATAAAGCTACTTTATGGACTTCTTAGAACTACCAGAATCAATATGATGTTCATCCCATGGCTAAATCTCATACGCGTAAGTTTAGGGTTTAGACTACGCGTATGTGATTCTACGCGTAACAGTTTACATGGACTAGGATGTTGTTATCTGTGATAAATTGTTGTTTTATGTGAACATTGATGAGTTGATAACTTTATTTCAGGCTTTGCTACGCTTAAACACTCAGAATCAAGGTCATGAGACTCTCTACGCATAAGGATTACCCTACGCGTAGTGATGTTATGCGTAAAATAAAACCTACGCATAACTATTACGTGTAAGGTTCTACAGTGGGACTACGCGTATCCTGTGAAGGATATGCGTAAACAGTGACCTCTACGCATAAGGTCTACTCTTACGAGTAAGCCTTACGCGTAAGGTTCTTATACGCCTACGCGTAAGCTCTACGCGTAAGGTCCCCTTTTTCCTACGCGTAACATTTCTTACGCGTAAGATAGGATCCTACGCATAAGCTTTCGCCTACGCGTATGTCACGACTGTTTACGCGTAACTTTGTCAATCCTACGCTTAAGCCATTTTTGACCTTCATTGTGAATTGTTACGTGTACAAAACTTGTTAATAAACTTATCATAACGTCACGAATCCAATAATGTCACTAATAAACCAAAACGTTTGATATGTTGTGAACAATAAGTGATAACATAAACTTTAAAACTTAAAGTTAACTAACTCACGAAACATTTCACGACGTCATTAGACTATTGGACATACAAGTGACTTAGGACTCGTAACAATCATTGACGTTGTACATTAAATAACTAGACAATAAGACCTTCTGTTGACTAACATTATGTCTTTCGATATGTTGGTTCTTTTGGCTAATATTATTTCAGATCACGACATGGCTGCTCAACCAAACATGGATGCACCAAATGTTCTCTCCATTGCTGACATCTACCCTAATGGCTACCCAATGAAGATTGGAAAGAATAATCTCCGAGTTGACTTCAGCACTCTCACTTGCTCTGAGTCGTCATGTTTAATCGCTATTGACATTCTGAGGACTCATCCATATCAGAACATGCTCACACATTCTGCAACAGTTCCTGAGATCTATATCCAACAGTTCTGGAACACCATGGAAAGGGTCAAAGGAAGGACTGCTGTGACGGTGACTCTGAATCACAAAAGAATCACCATCACACCTGCAGACTTAAGGGCTGTTCTCTTAATTCCTGAAGTCGAACCAGACAAACTTTATGCCACACCTACTGAAGAGCTCACTCTCCAATTCTTAATCGATATCGGTTATGATGAGGCTACAGGAGTAATCTCTAAGCACTCTCATGTAGAGCTTAAGAGTCTTCCTCAACCATGGAGAACACTCTACATGATAATCACCAAGTCTATTTCTGGTCGTGATAGCGGCTATGAGCATCCTAAGCTCATAGAACTGCAAATATTTTGGGCATTCGTCAACATGAAACACATCGCTATTGAAGCTCTGATTTGGGATGACATGATGTCATTTCTCAGCAAACTTGGATCAAAAATTCCCTACATCAGATATACTAAACTGTTGATACAGAGAGCACTTGGACTTCATCCTAATATTCCCAAAAGGCTCAATGACCCAGACAATCACGACATGTTGACGGAACCTATTCTATCTGTAAGAATCAAGGAAACGTCTACAAAGAAACAGGGCGCGGTGTTACCAGATTACCTGCTAACTGAAGATGTCAGAAAGCTCGAAACGTACAACAGGTATCTGGAAGCAGTAAGACAAGGCAAGGTTGGTCACCTCGATGAAAGATCTTCTGGTACACCTACTCGGAGAACTAGAAGAGGAAGTGCTGGAAGTGTTACAAGTTCAGAGTCACAAAGGAAGTTTCCTAAACGAAACCCTCCAAGAAAACGGTTTGTTCCCGTACAGGAAGCTACTCCCATTCATAAACCCAAACCTGAACCGAAACAACAGCTTGAGGACGTAAGTTCTGAAGATACAGAAACAGATGAGGAGGTTCTCTTCTCTGAAACAGCAAAGGATGTGTCCGACACTCCAAAAGTACAGAAACCTCCATGTCCTCAAGATGATAAGGGTAAAGGAAAGACTCCGATACTTGTACCTTATGATGCTGAAAGCTCAGAAAGTGAAGGAGAACCACTGGAGACAGCTTACAGAAAGAAATTGCATCAACTTAGACATGAACACAAAGCTGAAAAATTTGCAAATGAGCAAATGGGTGGACCCGGAGGAACTAGTAGTGCTGCTCCCTCCGAACCATCTCCTGATGCGGTTAATCAACCCGATACGGGAGCTGGTACCACCACCCTTTTGCAACAAGAACAGCCTGTGAAAGACATAATTGAGTTTGATAATCTTGAAACTGAGAAGGAGAAGAAGGATAGAGAGTCTGACTATGACGATTTTCTTCTGGATAGTCCGACACATACACGGATGGAAACGTCTGAACCGCCGAAGGACCCAGAGTCTCCTCACATCTCCTCTTCATCCGATTCTTCTTCACATTCATCTCAACCACCATCAACGAAATCAACAAAATCCTCATCCAAATCCGTGAAGAAACCAAAATCTTGGGTTTCTCAAGCTCATGAACGGATTCAAAAAGCTGTCAAGGAAGTCAGAAAGAAAAACGCTCTTAACAAGAAGCTGAATTTCTTTGCTGATCACATACAACATATATATAGAGAGAACGAAAAGAGGAACAAGGAAAGGAAGTTTGTGCAGGAATTCATGAAGAGTCATCGCCGTGAGCAACTAAACGAAATGATTGAAGGTTACACAAACAGGTACCTTCGTGACAACGTTCCTAGACTTACACAGGAGATGTTTACCAGACAACTCTATCCAAACCTGTTGCACCTGGCCAAACAGGCGATGAAGTCAACACCAATGTATGTCAGCATCAATCCTGTTGATCCCAAAATCTTCTCAGACGCTGAATTAGTTGATCGACTGATCGCACAACTGTCTAAACGTTCCGCAATGCTTGCCTCTCATGAAAGCAAACTGTTAGAAGCATTGCTGGCATTCCAACTTAATTCTGCATGCCGAGAAGAAGCTGAGAGGCCTAAACGTCATAGAGACGATGATGATCAGGATCAGGATAAGACTGACGAGGCTAAACGTCAAAAGATGTCTGGTGAATCCTCCTCGATGCCACCTCCTCCAAAACCAATTCCTGCACAACAAAAGTCTTCTCCACCACGGTCTTCCACTGATAAACCTCAGGACGATTCCGAGTTACCACCCCGGACTCATAAAACTGGTGATCACTTTGAGTATACGGGTGGTGACGATGAAGAGGTCCCTGAGCCCCGACAACAACCCACCTTACCAAAACAAGTACAGAAACCAACATCATCATCAAGGCCTTCAAAACAGAAGAAGACAACGACTCTGAATGACGTCGTATCATGGCTTGATGACGATAATACTGCTGAATTTGATTGGTTTGCTACTCTTGTTAATGACACTCCCTACCCTGAAGAAGGTCAAGAATTGGTAGACGGTAGTACCTTGGAGCATGCAAAAATCTTGCAAGAATGATTCCGTGTGAAGAAGATGACGAAATCCGAGTTGAAGCGCATCAAGAATGACGCATTTCTTCTGTTGAAAAATAGCTCGGAAAGTGCAATCGAGGTTGAATATCACCTTGAAAACATTGCTCGAGCCATGTCTAACAACATGGATTGGCTCAACCCAGAAGCAAACATCGACTTCACTAAACGGAACAACCCTCCATACTACACTGACTGGACCAAACCTCTACCAACAATCGGCCAACCAGATGAACCAAGGATTCCCTTCAGATATTTCTTCAACACAGACCTGGAATTTCTTCTCCATGGTGGCGATGGTTCAAGAAAATACGCTACATCATTAACTCTTCCATTCCCAGCAGCTACCTATTCTAACTGCATAGCTATCGAGGAACGTGCAAATCACTTGTTTTCTGATAAAGTGCAAGCATACGACCAAGATGCATTGTATGGGATTCATCATTGGCCTGAACGCCGAAGAATCTACTACAGAAGCTGCCTGGTTCAGAAGTCTCAACATGAAGTGTATTGCTCAAAGAACATCGTGGCCATCAAACACATTGATCTCAAGTCTAAATGGGACTACACATTCTTGAAGAATATCATAGTCAAACGACAAGATGAACAAGACTATGAATTCTCAGAGGCTGACTTTGAGAACTTGTCACTCAACGACATCGAAGACATGTACCTTGCCAAAGTACAGGGTCGTATGAGACAATTCTCGACTGAAATTCAACGTGAATTTATCAAGTCAGTTCTCATCTTCATTAGACGCATTGTGATCAAAGAACGTGTCGAAGATATCCAGATGGCTGTTGAATCATATCCGAAACGTGTAAACTTCACTCCACCACAGCTTGATCTTCCTGACATCAACCAGCTCAAACAACTTACGCTCATCAGCAAACCTTTCGGCATTGTTTACCGCAATGAACTTCGCAGAAACTGCTTAATGGCGTGTAGTGAGCTCCATAAATTCGGGGATCATACCTTGAAGATGGTTAGGGATGGATTGGAATACAGATTGAAGGATATACGCTTGAAGGTTGGGAATCCTAAGCGCTGGAACTCTCAGGATAGAAGGGATGTGAGAAGGATCATCACCATGATTGATGAACGGTTGTTCAGAAGGGATCAGTTCAGACGCTTGGAGAGCTATGTTGGTGGTAGACCCAGGATAAACATCACCGGCTTTCAACGCCCTGTGCGCACTCCTGGGAACATCACTGCACTTCCTGGTACCCCTTGAATTGTTTCCTTCATATGATTTTGGATGTATGATTATATATATGTGAATGGCTTGTGCACACATAACAGTGTACAACCCGTAATGGTCAAGAAAGGACCCTGTGGTACGCCTCAGTGCCACAATCCTTATAAAAGGAGCGAAAGCTTCTTATTTTTGAGTAAAACCCATCAAACCTTTCATTATTCAAGGTTTTGCTCAAAAAGACAAGTACTTCCCCATAAGATTTTCAAAACCTCAACCGTTTATAACACTAATTGAGGGGGAGTATTTGAATTAAAACTTTGTTCACAAATTGTTCACAGTGGTCACTCTTCCCGCAACACTCAAAATGGTCATATTTATTCTCAACCGTTCAAAAACAACATTTTTTATATGCCATTTTTGAGGGGGAGAAAATTGTGTGATAAGAAATATGTTTTGTAAAGCAACATGTGCAAGCCCCTTGGCTTTCTTGTGTGCAAAGACTTAACCAATGAATTGTGTTAGGTCACTAGTTTTACAACACAAGCTTATAGAGAAAGAGATGAAGGCGGATGAACAAGCTAAACACACACACACACGTAATAGTATGACCGGTTATGCAAAGGAGTGAGTGAAAGAGAATAACTTGAACAACCAACCTTCAAATGAAGGTTATTACAATGTATTTATAGGCAAGGAGCTAGGGCAACACTCCCTCTCCTTCCCTATTCCTTATAGGGCTTGGATAAAGCTTATGGGCCTTCTACATAAGCTTGACCTTAATCAAACATAAAGGCCATAACAAAGCTACCTATTACATATGAAATATAAATACTTGAAATACTGTTTAGGAGTGATTCCAACAATCTCCCCCTCAAGTATATATGAATGTAAACGGTGAAGGCGTTGATGTAATAGTAGCTGTGACGTCTTCTGGCATTCTTCTTTCTTGTGAGAGGAATTGCCTTGATTCAAACAATCTCCCCAGTGTAGAGAGATAGTTATCTTAGAACGGTTAAGCTTCGACGTCATCTTTAACTTTGTTCTTTGATCATTTGTTCTTTGTGGTGAAAGTGATAGTATGTTGTTGTCTGCATCAGTCTGTCTCAGGTCTGCTTCGCTGCTCCAATGTCTCCACGTCATTCTTCAACATGCTCACACGCTCTATGACGTTGGAATTCAATACTGATGAAGTTCTCTAAGTCTTTAACTTGCCATGTAGCGCAATAGAGTGAACACCCTGAGGTCAAGTCCTTGCCGGAAACATTCTTAATCTCAACACAAAAGTGTGATACGACAATTGCGAGAGCTTCAAGTTTGAACATTCACGGCCTTTGGCGAATAAAGATTGGCAAACGTTACAAAAGAAGAATACCTTCGAGACCTCGCCTTACTAGCACGACTAAGAAGAGTACGAGTGCGGTTGTAGTAGTGATTACCTTCAAGATAAGTTTTCGTTGTGTTGGCAGTCTTACTAAGAAGCAGATTGGTTTCTTAGATGTTTCAATTTCTGAATCTCTTGAAGTAGTCATAACTTAAGGTTGCAGTATCTCGCACACTCGTACAACTTCTTACTGCACCTCTGTAACCTCGTCGCTTCGTCTGGACTCTGTCTGACTACGTCTGTTGTTGTATGATAGTGAAAGTGGTGTTTCTTGTTTACTAGTTTCTTGTTTCAATTTCTACTGCAGCTTCGAATTGGCAAGATTCTATTGATAGAGAGATGTGACCCCTCTAACAAACTTAGTTCCGTTAAGGAGAGTGTTCTTTCTTCTTACGGTCTTCTGCAGTGTCGATGATAATGTAGTTGCGGAAGTGGCAAATGTAAGTATATATGAACTCCCCCTCTAACAACCTTAGTGAGGATTTGTCATAAAGTTCATAAATATAAAGTATACATTATCCATCGAAACAATACCGGAAATACAAACTAATTCCAGTTCGAATACATCTTCCGGGTATTCGA
>BPTQ01000005.1:233433234-233444550 GCA_019973895.1 Chrysanthemum seticuspe
CAAGATGATTCAAGCTATCCAACTGAAAACCTAAGCACTTGTGATGATTCTAAACATGAAAGTACTAACAAAATTCAAACTTTAACACAAGAAATCAACCAAATGATGCAAAAACCACTTAAACTTTTTCAAACTCAAAAACCACCTAAAAACCACTAGAAATCCAAAGATGTGCAAGATATGATCTAACCATGGCTCTTGATACCAATTGTAAGATATTGGATTTCACATACACATCATAACATTAACACAATGAGCACATAGATGGTTTTAGAGAGAGAAAGAGTGGGACATTCTAGTGAGAGAAACTTGTGGAATATTAGATTATCCAAAGAACATCCAACCCTCTACCTTGCAAGGTAGAGGGTATTTATAGGTTACAAACTAAACGACCTCCTGACGGCCTGTGGATCAGGGATACAGTGGGTAAAGACCCGACCTTCCTCCACGGTGTTGCACTAAACTATATTACGCTACTGACTAACTACATAACAACATAAATAAGTAACTAACGATTAGTCTACGAGCTAACTTATGCTAGATAATAGTTGGGGTGACCGACTCTTTCAACACTGGAATTTTCTAATTCCTAACAAAAAGAACGAAATTCGAACATGAATTTACAATTTATAATTAGCATATATTTGATCTTTTTTGTGTGTTTGTTAGAGTCAAATGTGTGAAAACCGTAGAGGGGGGTGAATACGTTTCCATTTAAAAACTTAAATTTTTTTTGTATCAAATAGTCGATCAAGCTTGACGTAATATGTAAACTGTCAAATATAGTCTATAACTATATGAATACTTGGATAGAATAAAATAAGACAATTACATAACATAATCATAAATATCAAGCACAAAGACAATCAATAATATAGAGCAAGAATAAAAGTAAAGCGATAAGTAAAAAGGATATGCAAACCGGACACGATGATTTATAGTGGTTCGGTCACGAAGCTCCTCTTCGCCCTACTCCACTCCCAAACTACCCAACTTGAGAGTTACTTCACTAGATCAACAAACACCCTTCTCGGCGAGGAAAACCTTACACAACGTTGTTTACACTTTATCCGGTACAAAGCTAAATACTGGATCCTTTTTCGAGGTAGAACCAACCTAACATCGTATACACTTTTTCTGGTATAAAGCTAACTACCGAGTCCTTTTTCGGGTACAACCAAACCCGTTATGTTTTGTGGCCCAACATAATAAACCTTATGTTTTATGGCATAAACACATAAACCATCTAATCTAGTTAGTGATACAAGATGATGTTACAAATGATGATCCAAGATATTGTATCTAATGAATACAAATGACTAATCTAAATACACTTCTTATGACAGGAAGCCTTCAAGTGGATGAAGATGATGAGATCTATAATCTTGTAGATCTTCATATGTTAGGAATTAGAAATTCCAGGTATTAAAGAGTCGGTCACCTCAAGTATATGTAATCGTTAGAAAGCTCGTAGTCGTAGTTCTTTTATGTTAAGTAGTATTTAGTTTAGTAACACCGTGGAGGACGGACGGGTCTTTACCCACTGTATGCCTGATCCACAGCCCGTTGTGTGGCGTTTTATGTAAGACTATAAATACTCTTTACCTCCCAAGGTAGAGAGTTGGAGCTCATAATAATATTTTCTTTCTCTCACTAAAGTTCCCAACTCTCTTCCTTTCTCTCACTAGAACTTTCTCTCTCTAACATACTTATATGCCTACTTTGATCATGGTTTAGAGTGTTTGTGAAATCCAATATCCTACAATTGGTATCAGAGCCATGGTTTGATCACTCATCTTTCATGCTCTTTGTTTTGGTGGATTTCATAAGGTTTTTGGTGTATTAAGGGTTTAGGAGAGTTTGATTCATTTGGACAAATTCTTGTGGTAAAGTTTGAATTTTGCTTGTACTTTTGTGTTTAGGATCATCATATGTGGTTATGTTTTGAATTGGAAGGCTTAAATCATTGTGGTTTGGTTGTTTTGGATTGATAAAGTGGTTATTTATGAAAGAAGGACTAAGCGAGTTGAGTCTCGGACTTGTGTTTCTTCAAAGCGAGTTGCTTTGTTATTTGATGCGAGTTGGTACATGCGACTTAGCTGTTTAGCGAGTTGATATTTATGCGACTTGGGTTCTAAGCGAGTTGTTTCTTTAAACGACTTGAGATCTAAAGCGACTTAGCTATTTAGCGAGTTGTAACGCTAGCGAGTTTCTTTAAGCGACTTAGTGTTCAAGCGAGTTGATTGTGTTGCGAGGTGATACTAAAGCGAGTTGGCTATTTAGCGACTTGATTCATTAAGCGAGTTGACTGTGTTGCGAGTTGATGCTGATGCGACTTGGCTATTAAGCGAGTTGATTACTTAAGCGAGTTGTTAATTAAGCGAGTTGTGTGGTTAGGTACTTATTCATTTAGGCTTGTTACTTCTTGGTGATACATTCTTATGGTTGTTCTTTTGGTTTAGTAAAATCCCGTGAAAGAATCAATTTCCCGGTTTAATCAAAGAATAGTAAAATCCCGTAGAGCTTGAAACATGTCTACAAACGTTCCTACTATCATCTCCACTGTTGCTGAGGATGTTCAAGCAGCTGGTTCAGATACTCGTCCACCCATGCTTGATAGAACTGACTACGACTCTTGGGCTCAACGAATCAGATTGTACTGTCTTGGAAAAGAAAATGGAGTCAACATTCTCAAATCCATTGATGAAGGACCATATCGGGTTGAGACGACTAGAGACTTAATTGATACAGCTGAAGATTGAACAATGATCTATGGAATTGACAGACCAAAGACATATGATGAGCTCGATGATAAGGAGAAAAAGAGATTCGATGCTGATATCAGGGCTTCTAACATCGTACTTCAAGGTCTTCCAAAAGATATCTACAAGCTGATCAATCACAACACCGAAGCAAAGGCAGTATGGGATAATGTCAAGATGCTTCTCTCAGGTTCTGAATTAACCATGGAAGACAGAGAATCACAACTCTATGATGAATTTGAACACTTCAAGATGAAACCGGATGAGAGTGTTTATGAGTACTATGTGAGATTCCACAAGCTTGTTAATGATATGAGGAACATCAGAATGACTATGCCTAACATTCAGCTAAACTCTAAATTTGTGAACAACATGAACCCGAATGGCACAAGTTTGTCACTTTTGTGAAGCTCACTAAAGGACTGAAGAATACAAACTATGAGCAACTCTATGCCTTCCTCCTTCAGAATGAGAGACATGCTATGTTTGAAAAAAGGATTCTTAATCAGTTCAAAACCAACCAGGGAGAGACAAGCTCTTCTAATGACTCAACTGCCTTCTACTCAAACATCGGAATCACAACCAAAGCCTCACAAGTCATACCCATGGGTAATGGTAATCACAAACTCATTCCTGATCCTATGTTCAAACAAGCTGATGCTGATGCACACGTGGGAAACATCATTAATCAACTAGCTCTTCTGATTAGTCAAAACATGAATTCTCTCCCACAAACCAACAACAACCTAAGAACAGCATCTAACCCACACAATCAAGCTACTGTCAGAGATAGGAGGATAGTGGTGCAACCAGTTCAGGATAGACAGTATGATCAGGGAAGAGGTGGAGCTGGTAGAGGTTATGTTGGTAATCAGAATCGAGGAAGGAATGGAAATCAAGGTCAAGCTAAGCCGACCAAATGCTACAACTATGGTGGTGAGGGACACATTGCAAGGAACTGCACATCTCCAAAACGTCCACAGAATGCTGATTACTTCAGAGATAAGATGCTGCTTGTACAAGCTCAGGATAATGGTGCTGCTTTGGATGAAGAGGAGTTGTTGTTTCTTGCTGAGGGCAATGCCAAGACCTATGATGCTGATGTGGATGAGCAGCCAATTCAGGAGATAGGTCACAATCATCAGAATGCCTTTCAAGTCGCTGATTGTGATGCATACGACTCTGATGTGGATGATGGACCTACTGCACACACAATTTTTATGGCTAGCATTACTCCAATGGTTTCTCCCAAGGTCTCTTCTTCACCACAAGCTGGCCCATCCAATGACAAACTCATCTCAGAGGTATTAAAACTATACGATGATGCTGATGTGCAAAAGATGCATGACAAAGTACAATCATCTGAAACTATTGAATCAAATATTGAAAATATGGGTAATATCAATGTTGTCCAATATGATCAATATGTGAAACAAAGTGAAAGTGAAGTTGTACCAAGTGATGCATCTTCTGCAGTCAACAATGACTATGTTTTTGATGAATTCACTGCATATGCTTCTGATGATTCTGTAATTTCTGAACTAAATGCTATAAAGAACGTGTTGCTATTTATGAACAACGTGCAAAATTTGAGTTGACCACTCGTGAGCAGGAAATGGATGACCAAGTGCGTACAATCATTAGAAAAAGTAATTTTAGAGAAGAAGTATTAAAACAAGAGTTAAATTCCTTGCAAGAAAAGCTTTCTAAAACTGCTAAGCAAAAACAAGAACTTCAAGAAAATGTGAAAATGCTTAAGCAAGAATTTAATGCAAAGGAATCAAAACTCTTGAAAGATTTTTCTAATCTGAAAACTTTGAAAAACAAACTTGAAAACAAGTTGTACATACAAGGGAACACCATTCAGACTGCTCACATGATCACTAAGCATAGAGTCTTAAGCGATAAGCATAGCATTCCCCTTGTTGAGGAACCAAATCCAGAGGTCATTAAAAAGGCTAGAATTGCTCATAAGGTTCTTTATGATGGCAATGAAATCCTTAAACCTAGACAGAAACCTAGTTGCGTTGAGTGCACTGAGGAAGATAAGAAATCAGATGAAGTCACTAGGGAAAAGATGAAAAAGAAATTAGGTGATCCTAAATGTAAAGAGATGAAAATAAAGATCACACCCCATGATTACAAGAAGGAAAATTGGATTTCCTTGAACATGTTTAAGCCTCAGACATTGTTAACACCCGAACAAGTATTCTGGAAAAAGGATTTAGATAAGCAAAAAACAGAGAATCTTGTAGTAATGAACCCTCCCCTTAGGAAAATGCCTAAAGCGACTGTGTATCCTCCCAACACACCAATGCATCTAGTTCCTAGAACTATTGCTACTAAAAGCAAGACCTTAATCAGTCAATATGTTATTTTTCAACTATTTGTTGATTTTGAGAAAACTTGTAAGAAAAGGATCACACCCACTGGGATAACTGAAGGGGAAAAGGGTTTTGAACAAACAAAAGAATGCTATTTAACTGAGGTCATGCCTTTCTTTAAACTTCTAAAAGATCACTTTGAGAGTCTTAAAAAGGGGATATATACTGATATTAAGGGAATGGAAAATGAATTTGATGCAATGATAGTTGAGGTTAGTGACTATGAGCGAGCACTAAAATATAATGAGATTGAGAGGAAGAACTTGCATACACTAAATGAGAACCTGATTTCTGAATGTATTGCTCAAGATGTGTTCTACACTGCTACTAACTGTTCTATTACTGCTTCTCGATTCCATGAACTGTCTGTTGCTTTGAAAGTCTCTCATGATCGTGTCATTGAGCTTAAAAAAACTAATTCTGAACTAAATGAGAAAATTGAACTGGATGATCACGACAATTTGGTTAAACATTTTTCTAAACTAGAAGTTGAGCATTTTAATTTACAACTAAAATATCAACATCTTAAAGAAAATGTCAAAACTTCAAATATCAAGACATCCTCAGATGCTCCAGAGTTTGATGCAGTTTTTCAAATTAACAAACGTGATGAACAGATTCAAGCTCATTGCAACACGATCAGAAAGTTGAAAGCCCAAATCTCTCAATTAAAGGGTCAAACGAACAATGTGACTGGTCCCCAAATGCCTCCTCCTTTAGATTCTCAGAATTCTCAAAACTTTCATCTTCAAAACTTAGTAAATGCTTTACAAAAAGAAAATGAGGTTTTTCTTGAAGAAAATGAAAAGGTTAAACGTCATTTCAATGAATTATTTGAATCTATAAAGGTCACTCGTAACAAAAATAACGAAACGGTAGCCTCGTACAAAAAGAAATTGAGAATCTAAAGAGTCAGGTAAAAGGGAAGATGCCAATGACCAATGGGGAGAATGGTGTATCAAAGGTACATGTCTGTAATAAATATGCTTTGTCTGTGAAATATGTTCCTCCTCATCTTAGGAATAACAAACTTGCTATTTAAACATATTTCTCATACCTTAAGGACAGCCTAGAATGTCTCCGTGAGATTGTAGAAGAGGATAAGTTAGAGAAACCAGATGATAATGCAATTGGCCATGCATGCTTATATGCCAAACGATCTCAAGAACTTCTAGAATGCCTAATTACAATATGCCCTAAAACCTTAGGTGAGCAAGTCAATCCCTTGATACCGTGTTCTATGCCTAGTGCCAAGCATGCAAGTCATTCAATGCCAAATGTTATGAATGTGAACCCTAATGTGCCTTCAAGTAGTTCAGATTTCAAATCTGTTAGTGCTAAGAATGTGAACTCGAGTGTGCCCTCTAGGTATTCAAATCCCAGCTATTCAAGTGTTAAAAAAGTTAATCTTAGTGTGCCTGCATGTAGCTCAGATCCCAGCACATCTAAACATGTGAAGCAAATAGTAGCCAAACCAACTAATGTTCCCATTCCCTCTACAGGAGTAATCAGTGACATTAAAGCAAGCAGGTCAAAGTCTCAAGACAATACAAGGAAGGACACGACCTCGCAAGCTAAGAATGTGCATTGGAAGAAAGTAGAAGACCTACCTAGGAACCTTAAGTTTGAGCCGAATAAAACTAATCGTGTTGATTCTAGTATTAGCCATAGTCGTACTGTAATTAATTCGAATTCTGATACTATTTGCAAACCTTGTATTGATGTCTGCTTGAATTCTGTTTCTAATCATGAATGTGGTGTTAATGTTTTGCCTAATGATGTTAATTGTCCAATTAATATTGTTAATGCTAAAAATCATTCTAAGAAGGCTAAAAGGCAAAAACGAAAGAAAGTTAGAAAACAGTGGAAACCCACAGGAAGAACATTTAGTAAGATAGGCTATCATTGGATACCTGTTGGTCATAAGACTAATCAGACAATGCCCCCTAGAAAATGGATGCCTACTGGTAGAACTATTCCCTTAAGAAGTGAGCACACTTTGAATAGGGCTAATACAGACACTAGTACTACATCTATTCATAATGATTCCATTGCCTTAATTTCTGATATGAATGCTTCTATTTCTGATGTGGGTGTTCCAACCAATGTTACTAACCAAATGGAACCCATTCTTGCATGGGGATCCCAATTATCCAGTTATCCATTCTTGTCTGTGTTCAACTGCAGATCGTTCAAATCGTTCTGTGGTACCTGGACTCAGGCTGTTCCAAGCATATGACTGGCGACCGGTTGCGGCTCATGAACTTCGTGAGCAAATTCATCAGGACAGTTAGATTCGGGAATGATCATTTCGGTGTAATCATGGGTTATGGAGATTATGTTGTTGGCAAAAGTGTTATCTCCAGGGTTTACTATGTAGAAGGTCTTAGTCATAACTTGTTCTCTGTTGGTCAATTCTGCGATTCTGATCTAGAAGTAGCCTTCAGAAAACATACCTGCTTCGTTAGAGAACTTGATGGTAAGGAACTTTTAAGAGGTTTACGTGGTTCAAATCTATACACCATCTCTATCGAAGATATGATGAAGTCTTCTCCAATTTGCTTGCTGTCAAAGGCTTCTAAAACAAAGTCATGGTTATGGCATCGTCGTCTCAATCACTTGAACTTCGGCACCATCAATGATCTCACCAGAAAGGACTTAGTTGTATTTTTACCTAGACTCAAGTATGAAAAGGATCATCTTTGTTCAGCATGTTAATTGGGAAAAAGCAAGAAGTATGCCCATAAACCCAAACCTACTAACTCTGTCACAAAAGTTCTTCATACAATTCATATGGATTTATGTGGACCAATGAGAGTGCAGAATATCTTTGGGAAGAAATATGTGTTAGTTGTGGTTGATGATTACTCTAGATTCACCTGGGTCAAGCTCTTAAGGACAAAGGATGAGACTCCTGATATCATCATCAAACTCATCAAACAGCTGCAGGTTCGACTTAACAAAATCGTCAGAATTATCCGAACAGACAATGGAACTGAGTTTGTTAACAAACAACTTAGTGAATTTTATGAAAGCATTGGAATCAGCCATCAAAGAAGTGTTCCACGAACTCCTCAACAGAACGGTGTAGTTGAAAGACGAAATCGAACTCTTGTAGAAGCCGCTAGAACAATGCTGATTTACTCAAAGGTTCCAATGTTTCTCTGGGCTGAAGCTATTGCCACTGCATGCTACACACAAAATCGTTCCCTAATTCACACTGTTCATGGAAAAACTCCATATGAACTTGTCCACAACAGAAAACCTAATCTCTCTTTCCTTCGTGTGTTTGGTGCATTGTGTTATCCAACTAATGAGGGTCAAGACTTAGGAAAACTTAGAGCTAAAGCAGACATTGGAGTTTTTGTAGGGTATTCATGTGACAATTCGTATTTTCAGGTCATTCTCAAAACATTATTCATGTTTCATTATTTATCATTTATCGTGAACTAGGTTTACGAGCATCAAATTCACGTAACCGTAATGGTTTAGCTGTGAATTCATGGTCATATCATCGAGGTCATTTCATATAGACTAAGTTTAGTCTACATTTCATTAACATCATTATCATCATATTAGTTCATGCATGGTTTTGCATTTTACATTAAACGTATAATTTTCATATTAAATAAACGTTATCGCGTAATTAATTATTTTGACTAATTGATCCATTACTTCCAAAAATTATTCCAATATATTTTTATACTCATATTAAGTTTATAAAATAATATTATGAGTTTACCCAATATTTTAAATTTATTCTGTGACTAAATTGTTGTATTTATATAATTACGACGTTTTTCTTAAATTCGACACGATTATTATTATATCACTCAAATTTTGCAAGAAATGTATTTTTATAATTTTTATGACCTAAAAATATTTTATCTTGGCCCGTTAAAATTTATTTTTATCAAACGTTACCCTAAAGATTTACAAATGACTACAACTTACCATTTAACTCATTTAAATCCACAATGCTTACACTTATACAATTAAAAAAAAAAACATAAACAAATGATGACTTGCACCCCTTGTCGACACAAGGGGTGAATCACCAAAGATATTTGCAAAATATCATAAGTCAAAGTATTATACAAAAATACTTTTCACTTCATTTCTTCACTTTGCAAACACAAAGACCAAAGTTTCCTTTGCTTTTCTCTCTACATATTCGGCAGCCAAGGGACCAAAAGAAAGGATCACTCCAAGTTTTCAAGACAAATTTAATTACACACTAGTATCATTTGTTGCTAAGGTTTTGTAATACAAACCTCAAGTGATTAGGAAAAACCTTTTGTCCATAAACCTCATCATATCACTAGTAAGCATTCATATTCATATTTTTATTTCATATTCATTTTTATGGTCATATCATTTTATTTGAGAAACATGCAAGTCTCATGATATTTATACCATTTTTAAGGTTTTTAAGGTTTTTATGTGCTAAATATATATAATCCATCCTATAATTACTCCTTGTTATATTTTAGTTTTGGTGATGTCTAGGAACCCATGACACCCTAAGAAGGTGTATGGTAGGATTAGATTAGCTTCGGACTTGTTTTGAATGGGTTAGAATAGGTTTGGCGCGAGAAAAACTCATTTCGACACGTTTTGAAAAGGGTCTGTCCTTAAAATTTAATTCTGGAAAATCCGACAGTGAACAAAAATATTTGGCCTAGATATTTAGAAAATATACTTTAAAACGAAACCGTGGCCGCTTGAACGAATTAAAACGGAGCTATAACGAAGAAGTTATGAATTTTTCAATTTGGCGACGAAAAATATAAATCCTGAAAATTTCAGCAAACAATATTTGTTTTGTACGAGTCAAAAATGAAGCTTGGACGTTGTAAATTATGTCGATTTGTTAAAAATATGTTAGTATACTTCGATACGAAGTTAAGGATCTTTAAAACGTAGAAAACGGATTTGTAACGACTAAATTACACATGTTTACAAAAGTTGCCGTAACTATTATCATATAAGAAAAACTATAACTTGATTTCTAATAAACAAGTTTTGCGGCAAAAACTAGTACCAAGTAAAAGGTTGTTTCTAACATTGAAGTAGAACTTTTTATGAAGTAAAGTCTTCTAGTAAAAGTGAAATCGCCAAGTATACTTTCCAAAATGTCCAATTGTTTGATTAGCAGAGTTGTAATGAATTAATTACGGTCGCTCAAACTTTGCCGAAAAACCGTCATTAAACTATATTTTGGACTAAAAGTACCATATTTAACCTCTATTATCTTTATGTTCGAGACCTCTAGGACGAAAACTCATGTACTAAAACTTTGAGATTATCATACGAGCTTCCCAAAACCGTTGAGTTCGTTTCCTAACGCTCGACGTGCACCATTTTACGACTAGCTTTTAGAGGCTGTTTTTGTCATTTTCATGGAAATTTCAATAACATTATTTTACGACGAAAAGTAATTTTTTCACAATAAATCACTAAATGATTATCGTCGGATATCATTTCAACGCAAATACATGTGAAGTAATTTAAAAATGTTCAAGACGTTAAAAGATTATATTTTCGACGAGAAGTATTGTTTTCAAAAATGCATAAGTGGTATAAATATCATCCGAATCGCATGCATAACATTACATCATGACTTATTACATATCATATCATTCATAATAGGTCAGTTTCGAGATCACGCTACATTTCGGTGTACTCACTTTTGTCATCACTTCAATTCATCAAGTGAGTTTTCATAGCCCCGTTGTATACATTTAATACTTGTTTTCAAACTTACGGGGGAGAATACATTGCACATCATTTTTATTACGATACCAAGTATATCAAATTCATTACATTGCTTAAGTTACCTCATGCCAATTGAATGTCCCCATTATATAACATGAACCGTTAATTTCATAAAAGCGAGGGTGAGTGGATAGATCTATCGAGGGTGACTCCTCCATCCGGGTTGGTGGATCCCAACTAGTCATACAGATGCATATCATTTAATAACATTATTTGAGTTGTTTGGCAAACACTCTGTTGGGGCGAACATCATGGTCAGTCTAGTTTCGGTGTCATGGACTTATAGCCATTGTAACATTATTTTTGTGACGACATTGTCATACATTATCTATACTTGTGTAGTCGTATAATTCATTTTCATAAACCTATGATTTCTCACCAACATTATTGTT
>BPTQ01000005.1:233444650-233518246 GCA_019973895.1 Chrysanthemum seticuspe
GGCATTGAAAATGGTACCTTGTTTGTCATTAAATTGCACAATGTACTTAGCATCACATAGTTGACTGACACTGATGAGATTGTATTTGAGACCATTGACGTAAGCAATTCTAGAGAAAACTATTCCATTGCAGTTTACTGAACCATAACCTTCAGTGGGACATGATGAGTTATCACCAAATACTACCTTGGGTCCTGGTTCCTTACATACTTGTGCAGATACTCCTTCACACCAGTCATGCTTCTTGAGCAACCACTGTCTAGATGCCAAATAGGCTCCCTGGCGTGTCTCTGCGCAAGTAGTAAACTGAATTAGTTTCTCTTAGTGACCCACTTGCTAGTGGGCTTGGGTCTCAAGGTCTCTTTGAATTTTGCAATCGACTCATGGTTAGTGGTTGAGTGCATTGTCCTACCACAACTTTTGCATTTAGAGACTGAGGAAGACTCAGTGATTTTGGGTTGTTTTGTACTTCTCCTTGCTTGAATGACACTGTCATGTTGGGATGTCTCATGAGCTGGATTTCAACATATATCACAGCAAGTGTTCATAAGACAGTCATCCTGATGATGATCATTAAACCCACAGTGAGGGCAAAGAGGAAAAGGTTTTGCTCTATTCTTGAGAGCTGTTTTGGAGGATGAAGCATACTGATGACCAACTTTGGTATAGTTTGCTTTACTGACAGAGCTTACATACTGTAAGTGGTCTGCAGTTCTGTGATCATCCTTATTGCAGATCATGCAATAAAGGATTCTATAGCAGTTGTCAGTGGTATGACTAGTGTAATGACACAGCTCACACTTCTACTTGGGTTTGTTGGTGGATTTTGATTTTGATGAGCTAGATGAGGCTGACTTAGTTTCCTTGATTGAATCAGGGGCTTTTTCGATGGAATCCATCTTTTCTGTCAGCCTCCTCACAAGCTCAGTAAGTTGCTGAATTTGGTCAGCTTCAGTGGGGACAGAGGATGTTGAAGTCTCACTAGGAGTAGACTCTTGTTGGATTTGTTTTGTTTGTCTTTGCAGGATGGTTATACCAAGTCCAGACCTTTCTTTTGGTGAGTGAGGATTGAATTTTAGAGGAGTAAGCTCAGAGCTTGAATCAGCACCCTGAAGAGGTTTCAGGGGTGGAAGCGGTGTTTGAGATTCTGCTTCAGACTCAGAGATGTGTTCAGTACTACTGGGCACATCAGGGAGTCCTAGCATGCTATTAAGAGCTTGGCTCTCAGGTTCAAGAATCCTTCCAGAATCAAAATTTGGAAGCTTACTCTCAGGATTAACCCGTTCAATCCAATCACTGGAATTTGGAGTTGTCAGCATATTGGTAATCATACCACCAGACACAAATGGTTTTGAACTTTGGTCTTTGTTGCGAGAGTCAGGGAGATGATCTTCACCTATGACTCTCTTTTTGCTACTGGGGGCACCCACAGCATCAAAGACCCTGGGATTCTTAGCAGTCCAACTATCAAGAATATCTTGTTCCTTTTTAAGTTCATCTTGAAGAGCCTGATTTCTCTTAAGTAGTTCAGTGTTTTGAATTTGCAAAGTGACAGCCTCAAGCTTGGCTTGTTTTAAAATAAGCAGTTCATCTCTACACTTGTTTAATTCAAAACTTAGCTTGTTGTATTTTGAAAAAAGATTTAATCTTTGCTCTTCTACGAACTTAAGGTCAACATTAAGATAATTCATATAAGACTGCCAATCAGAGTTATCATCCATAGAAAGTAAGATGTTTACCTTCTTCATAGTGATGTTGACCCATTCCCCGTTTCTGGCATGATTCTTCTCAACAGCTAGCTTGTCCTCTTCTGAGAGGGCCATCAGTGCACTGACATGCACCATTTCATCATCAGATGATACTGGCTCTTCATCCCAGTCGAAGGTTTCAGCAACGAGGCCCTTGTTTTTGCCCTGCACAGATTTAACACTGGTTGTTTCTGAGGGACTGGCCTCAAGCAATGCAATCTTAGCTTTTGCTTTCTTATACTTGGTTTCATAATCAACTGCTTTGTTTTGATCAGATTTGCTTTGAAAATTTTGATGAGACTGAAAGATTTTTGGTTGAAATTTTCTAAAGCCTGAAGACTGGTTTGACCCTGATGGTTTGTAAGAGGGTTCAGAAATTGTTTTTGAAAAGCAGTCTTTTGCAAAATGACCCTTTTTGTGACACTTAAAACATTCAGTGTCTTCATTAGCTTTAGTGTTTGAAAAAATTTTGTTTCTTCGAATAAAACTTTTAGAGTTAGCGAGGAGTGCTCTTTCCTGAAAGTCAATATTTAAATCGTTCAGGTACTCCTCGCTTGTCCTCTCATCTGCCTCATCATCTGAGTTTTCCTGAAAATCTTGAATCACATTGTTAGAATAAAAGGCAGTTGACACTGGATTGGAAATGGTTGTCAGGGACTTCTTGACTTCCTGAGATTTTTTCAAGTCAGGGTATCGTCTGTTGATGAGGTTTTCCTCATATACAAATTTCCCATAAATTTCAGGAAGCTCAAGATTCTGAATGTGGTTAGCATTCCTTAGTCCTTGAGAAAAATTCAACCATTTCTCAGGAAGACTGTTTACAAAACCAACATTGATTTCATGTTTGGACAACTTTACACCATCATTTGAAAGTTCATTTAGCAATGTTTTGTACCGGGTATAAGTTTGAGACATAGTTTCTGAGTCCTTAGCCCTGAAGGTATTATACTCAAGTTTCAGGTCCATAATCTTGTTTTCCTTGGTATCAGATGGACCTTCATGACTATGAACCAGGTCATCCCAGGTTTGTTTAGCTGTACTACAACTTATGACTGACTCCATAATATCATCAGGAAGACATGATATGCTGATGCTTTTGAGTCTTTGGTCCTGGTTGACCAATCTTCTTTCATCCTGAGTCCACTGAGCTTCAGGTTTAGGCAAACCTTCAGCAGTCTTTGGGATAAATGGACCTTCATTTATACACTTGATATTATAAGGTTCCATCCCAATCAAATAGCAAAGCATACGCTTTTTCCATTTGTTAAATTTTCCAACTTCAAGTCTAGGGGCTACAGCTGAATAAGCTCCACCCTTTTTATCGACTAGTTGGGGTACATCAATTTCAGCCATTTAGGATCCTAATTTAAAAACTTTTAGAGCGGCCTAAAAAACGAGTTTTATAATTAGCCTTGCTCTGATACCACTTGTTGTTCCCCGTTCACTATCGTTTAAAACAGTTTAAGTATATAAGACAAGTTAATAGTGAACTATGACTGAAATTAACACAAGTAAAACACACACGGTAATTTTCAACATCATAGTCTTATTAGAAATAAATCAACAAAGAATACGTTACCCAAGTACTTGCGGAATAGTACTTGGGATTGAAATGACAAAGTTTGGTGACTCCTCTCTAAGCTCAGGCTAAGTCTGAGCACAACTCTTAGAGCTCACTGAGCTATCTTAGGAACTAAGTTGTATTTGGAGGAGTGAAAAGATGGCTTGCGTGTATGTGTGTTTTTACAATTCACAAGCTTAACATTTTCACTCCATCTCTTATGCTATTTATACATGTATGATTTTTGACTCTTTCCTAAGTGACAAACTGACATCATACAGAAGATAAAATACTGATGTATTTTGTCTCTGTTTACAAAGACTATTCTAGGTAAGAGACAAGACTACTTTCCTAAGTTCAGTGATGACACTGAGCCTGATCTTTTGCCATTCAGGGAAAGTTGAATTTGGTTGATAAGGACTTCGTCTTATCTGATTCAAACTTATCCCGCCTTGTCCCGCTCTTTCTTCAGTATTTACATCCTTCAGTCTTGTACTTCAGTTTGTCTTCAGTGTAAGTAGTTGGAGAGGAGTCTTAGGGATTCAGTGAGTTATTTTCATCACTCACTGAATCCACCATCTTCTTCTTGACTCAGTCTTCACCCTTTAAGTTCCGCCTTACTGAGTGGAGAGACTTCTTCTTCGCCTCGTACTGAGTATCCTGAAGATGACTCACTGAGAGACTATGCACTCAGTGACCTGTTAGTGTTTAACGGACTAAACACTTGGGCTATTTTCTATTCAAATCCTAGATTAAGGGGTTTGGGTATTTACTGAACCCAACACAAAGCATTTAGCACATTCCCTAATATTAATTTTTTAAGACTTCTTAAAATATATTTTTAAGCAAATTCAAATAAAGAAGCATCATTTACAAGTATTTGAAGCACAAATAAAACTAAAAAAAACATTATTCAACACAAACAATTAACACACAATTTAATTCACCCCTTCACTTAAATATACAACCAGTTTAGCACAATGTACAATCTAAAAAGTTACTAAGACATTCTTAATTTAAATAATTAAGAAGTACAATTTATAATACTCAATATACAACTATTGTTAACCAATCCCTTTCAATAAAATCTCCAGTCAAATACTGTAAACAATTAAAAACCACTATTTCTTTAATCATCGATTTTTAATGTAATTCTTTTTTAGGTAAACACTAACACCCCAATCAAGAACAAGTTAAAAACGATGCCACAAAGACTTCTACCCTACTTCTCTTTTAATATCTTTTTGGCTACTGAAATAATACATAAATTACTCACTTAAACACATACTATAATGTGATCTCAGGTTTGGTTTTTGAATTAATCAAAGATCTTTAAAGATCTAACACAACCCATTATCGATATGCTGAAAACTAAAACCAACAAAGCCATGGTTCAAGGCTTGTGTCATTAATTTGTGTGGTTCGGTTAACACGAAAGAAAAAGAACCGAGCATAAGAACCTTACGTGAAGAACTTTTTAAAGATCTTGAAGCTAACACATAGACAAAACAACAGGATCTTGAAAAGGGTTTGTGTTTCGAAATCAAGACAACCAAAAAGGGGTTCGTGATTTTGTGCTAATTGGCTGTAAGAAGATGTTTTTGTGGTTGAGTATTTTTTTTAAGAGAGAAATAAGATTGAGTGGTGGCTTGTAAATGTGTGTAGGGTTAAGTGGCTGATATATCTTTTAGGTTATAGTGGTATTATGGGCTTGGTCTAAATAATTTGTATTTGACAAAGACAGGTGGGCTTTACTTTGTGAAAAAATGTGTTTTATTATAACTAGCAGGGTACCCGCGTGTTGCGGCGGCGGGTACCCTGAAATAAAATTTTTCGTTGAATCATGTATTTTATTTTATTGTGTTCTTTTTAACAATAAATTTACGGATATCAAGAATTTTGTTTAGCCCGTGCCCGTTCGGCCCGTTGGCCCATGCCCGTTTGGCCCGCGCCAGTTCGTGCTTAAGCCCGTATTTAATTAAAAGTGTCATTCATCCGGGTAAAGTTACTATTAAAAAAAAACGTATATTAGATCGCCACAAAATTAGTCATCGGGTATCCGTCACCGCATTACGCGGGTACCCTGCTAGTTCTTTTAAGTATTACGTCGTGCACCTTTGAACCCCACATATTTTGTTTTTTCTTCTTTTTTTCATTTATTTAAATAGACCAAAACATTTAACTAAAATTAAAATTATATTCATAAAAAAATAATTAAAATAAGTAAAGAATAAAATAAAAAATACATTAAAAGTAATGATATATTACAATCTAGTAATTAAGTTTCAATAAATGCTCCGCGAACTGAAATATTGTTATACTTATAACGTTTGCATGCATTGATTTCTTTTAATCCATACTTAGTTACACGTAACAAGTGTTTTTTTTCCCTTCCGAATTACATTTGGGTATTATAAAACACTATAGGCCCTTTATCACAATTACTGAAAATCAAATAATAGCCCAATTAAGAAAATCAGATAATAGCCCAATTAAGAGCCCATCAACATTTTACCTAATACTTCTCAAACTCACACAAACAACCCTAAGATATTAGTCCCAATCTCACGCAGTCATGAGCATTTCTCTTCAAAAGATCTCTGTCCCTTTATCTTCATCAAGATTATTTTTTCACAATTGAAAAAAAATAAAATATCTCCATCAAGATTCTTTCTTCTTCACAACTGAAAACAAAACAAAACAAAAGGCTGGAAAGCGTGAAAAATACGGGAAAACGCGAGCTACAGTACCCACCTTGCGCCATCGTGTTGCGTTTTCCGGGACCATCTCGGCTGGTCACAACGGCTCAGGGCATGAAAACGCGAGCTCCAGTGTCCAACTCGCGCCGTCCGATCGCGTTAAGCGGGAAAACGCACGGGAAAACGTTGGGTACCTAGTGCTCTTAATATGATAAGTTTTGTCACATTCATGTTTTGGGCTGCCTGCTTGATCTTGAATTTTTTTTTTGGATGCTGGATCTCAAATTTTTGTTATGTTAGCTTAATTAGATAGTAAATTCTGCTTAAATAGTTGTATTTTTTGGTGAAGGGGTGAATTAAATTGTGTATTAATTGCATCCCTCTATTATAAGATAGTAAAATGTGTATCAATGTGTTGTATATAATGCATATGTGGTTGTAAGTCTGAAATTTTGTGCTTTAATGTGTTGTACATCATGCTTTATTACTTGCAAGTCCGAAAGTCTGAAATTTAAATAGGAGAGAGAGTCGTTTGTGCATTATAAGTAGTAGTGATGTTTGAATTGAGTAGCTATAAAAAGAAACAAAAGGGCCGGATATTATTTTGAGATTCTAGTTGGGTCGAGTTGATTTTGGACTACATTATATGTTGACCCGGACTCGAAATACAAAATTAAAGATCTCGGGTTTGGTCATCATCGACCTTTTTGTATCAAATCAAAACGAAAACTAACTCAAAACTCACCTGGTTCGTAACTTATATAGCGCGAGTGCATTAATATTTTTATATAAAATAGTATCCTATTGCTTAAAGATGTTACAATAAAAAAAATCTTTTTTTCTATAAAGTTATTGTCACGATAAACATATAATAGCAAAAATATTATTCGTCAAAACTTTTACACAAGATACCAGCCGCCGCAAAGCGCGGGTACGCCGCGAGTATATTATGAAGTATGTTTGATTAACATTCTTATAATGATCCACAAACACGTCAAACAATTTACTAAATTGATCACTAATTATGAAAACGACTAATACACTTACAGTAGGAAAATACAAAATAAGAAACAAATCCCAAACTCGAAGATTGTTGTTTACAAAGTGTCCTTACGAAGCCACCTCACAAGCATGCTTAAACATTCTCTAGGTTTGTACTCTGGAGCTGTGTGACCTCCTCCCTTTACCAATACAAAATTTACAAATCTGTTATGATATCTGATGTTCTCGCAAAACGAACGTATTATAATGGACAGAACTGACACTAACTAAAGAGATGTTTGCAGGCAGGATTTCTCACCTTTATAGTAGCAAATGTCAAGCTGTAGTCATATTTTGAGTATTTTACAGTGTATCTGCAAAAGATATTTTAGCAAGATATTGCACAAATATTACTAGTCATGGTTGCTTGAAGTGACAAAAGAACTAACCCGGAAACTTGTTTGTCAACAAACCATGGTCTCCAATCATCAATGACCGGAAGGTTTAGTTTCTCAATCCAGTTTATGGTGCTAATATATGGGACAACCATGTCATGATCTCCACTGTTTAAATACAAAGATAGATGAAAAGCCAAAATATTTTTATGGATATTTTGCTTTCAAGATATATAAATACTACATGTAGGCAGAAAATAAATTCAATAGTGAGATGAAGCATAGTAAAGGGTATTCACCTATATATAAGAGCACGACAATTTTTCTCACTAAGTTTTTGATGATAGCTAACAACACTCATGACGTTATGTGTGTAAGATATGGCTTCTTTATCAACATAAAAGTGCAAGGTGTCATTGCATCGCACCCACTCAGTTTCGCCAAATTCCTGGTGGTTACACAATTTTATACTAAATAATCATTATGTAAATGAGTAATTCCATTGTAAACTACAAACCTCACGAATGTGAAGAGCTTCTCTCACGTCTTTGCTATTAGCCCACACAGAGGAATATAAATAGTTGTCATCCTGCAATAAGTATAGATGGAAGTGTCAAGATAGGCAGGCTGGGTAACAAGTTAAATTAGCTTCGGGTTGAAATGGGTTGTTTTCAGTACATGCCAAAACGGACAGGCTCAAACACGTTTTACCCATTTTTATACGTAGTAGTTATTTAATGGACATAATATGAATAAAAAACAATTTGGTTACGATAATAACCTAATATTTGAATATAATGAATTAGGATGTTGAATGCATAATGAATATATTATGGGCCACTTTAAACTTGTTCGACGCGTTTAACCCATTCCCCTTTCAGCTAAATCTTTTTAATTGATCATATCACCCGCTTTAGATAAAAACAAAGTAACTCATTTATTAGTATATTCTTCGGAATGTCCACATCTATATAACACTAATTGATTGACAAGTAGTTTCAAGATGACCATCATACATGCAAAAACCCCATTGGAAAAAACACATGAGTGGCGGTCGGGTTCTGGTTGGGGGCTAGTGCAAGTGTGCAACCAACTAGAACACGGCTAAGGTCACACATGTGAACCGGACCTGAATACACATAACATAGACATAACCTATGTAGCCCAAAAATTTGTACACATTACCCAAGTTAAACAGGTTGACAACTTGACTTTCTATAAATAAATATTTCAAAACTTAGACGAGTTTACCGGTCAACATATTTAGCCAATACTCAACCTAAACATGATATGTTTATCACACAGGTTATGCAGGTAGACACATTTACAACCCAAAACCCATTTTCACCCATCCTAACACTTTTATTTCTAGTCGATTAAGGGTCGTGTTTTCATGATAGGAATTGCCACTTCTTAGAAAATTCACCCACACAAAAGGAGAGAAAGAGAGAGTAATACTCGACACCATTGTGTCTGAACTTGTGGTAGTAACGACAAAATATCTACAGAAGCCTCGTCTAAATCTCCTAAGCCCCTTCTGTAGAGATCAGATGTTAAGGTATCTGTAGTCTCACAATAAGGCTCTAAAATATGGGAAAGGCGAATTCTTCCAAGGCACTACAGGTCAAAAACAAAAGGCATTAAAGTGAATAGTGATTCAGAATAATATGCTGATAAATCAAGTTGAGAACTAGCTCGTGTACCTTGTCTACCACATCAAGATCATGTACACATAGAGTATTGTTCGGATCTGCATTCCAGTACTCTCCGTGGCAATTTTCTTTAGTTGACTACAAAAATATGTAACTCATTAATATTATGCTCAAATACTTATAGCTGACACACTTGATTACCTCGTAGATTGCATCTGATAAGAGTGCCATATTATGAGCATATGGTATTCTTGAATTTAAGTCGGCACTTGTATCTGTCAATGGATTCCCAAGCACGTACCCCTAAGATGGAAAAATTATATTAAATTTAGTAATCCATGAAAACATTAGGTAGACCTTTTTCAAGGGCTGGAATGATAAAGTCCATTGCAAATAAGAAACTCAAACTGATCCAAATCAATGACAAATTCATACTTTGATATTTATATGCGGCCCTTCTCCAACTTCATTACCTACAAAGAAAGAAACAACAATATGCATATAAGATGAACATATGCATATAAGATGAACAGGGACGGAGCTACGTTATGGCTTGGATGCGCCATGGCCAACCCGAGATATAAATTAACTACAAGTAATCAGGGACGGACCCAGGATTTTCAAATGGGTGTTGCACAAAAAAAATTCATAAGTACCCACAAAAAATCAACGTTATATAAATTGTAAAAAATGACAAACTAGTAAATAAAGTACCCTGTCTCTTATTATTGACCTCTTCGACATTTTGAGCCTTGAAAGCGCTTTATCACGTCTTCATTAGTAACCTTCGCAAATAATTATTTTTCTATGTTACAAATTAAAGCATCATTCATATAATTTTCACCCATTATGTTGCGGAGATTAGTCTTTATCAATTTCATTGCCGAAAAACATCTTTCTACAGTTGCGGTTGCCACAGTTAAGACTAAAGAAAGCTTTAGTAACTAATAAATCAAAGGAAAAGAAATATGCTTCTTTCGTATCACCATCAACGTAGCAAGCTCGGAAATTCATTTCAACTTCATAAAGTGTGTATCATGAATTACAGTCTCATAGTAGAGGTCAAGTTCCCGCCTAAGAGAAAACCTATCCGCATCCGTAAAATCATCTTGATAAAACGTAGTTAATGTAATTATATTTGATGCATCAAACATTGTAAATGAATCACATGGACTCAAAGTTGGCATATTAATAAGCAAGTCATAGCATTCGCCTTATTTCCTCTACGATGTTAGGGTCATAACTATAGATGATTGGCCTATCTGATGGATCCCATGGAAGATCATCTAATTTCATATTAATTGGTGCTAAAGGAGTTGTAGTAGGTTGTGAAACATACTGTGGAGTAGGTTTTGGAATTGGATCTCCACCTCCACTACGACTAGGAACATTTTCCCTCAGCTTTCTATACCTTTCCATAGTTCTTATCAGAGATGTTTTAAACACAAATAAGCAAATAATCATAAAATTAACCCTTTAGATAGTTTAGATGGTTATGATACATACTAGTAATCTAATATAGTAGTATTCATCATTAAAAAAAAAAAAAAAAAAAAAAAAAAAAAAAAATCTTAACAATTACCTCAAGGCTTTTGTTTGGTAGATTATACACTGATATTTTATGGTGTATTATTAGATTAATTAATTTGGGTTTAATGGGCTAATGGATTAGTGGGCTATTTATTTCTCTACAATTATATTTTAGGCTAAATAAAAGGTGCACGGCTAACTAAAGTTGACAAGATAAAAAACAAAAGTAGCAAAAAAAATTTCGGGTGTTGCACGGATGAAGAAATGACAGTTTTTGAAAAAAATTTGCACTGCGTGACCTAAAAATGGGTGTTGCTCGTGCCACACCCGGCACCAATGTGGGTCCGTCCATGCAAGTAATGTGTATCTATTGTAATGTATTTTCAAAAATAAATTGTACGTTTATAGCCCACCCAAAATATTACTAGCACTGTATATTTAACCCACCCAAAGTATAAAGACACCCTCATCCAAGAGAATATTACTAGTTTATGGCGTCAATTGAAAAAATAAAGTTACAGAAGTTTGATCGTCCATTGGGTAAACAAATTCACCATACCATTGTTTCTGCAGTTCATTTTTTTATTTGTTTTGGCCCACCCGAAAACCAAATCCTAGCTCCGTCACTGAAGATGAATAGAGCGTTCTATGAATCAAACTTATATTTAATTTGTTTGTGAATTAGCTCTATGCCAAGCACTTAAAGCATCAATGAGTACCATTATATATTTCCTGAACAATCATCGGCGCCACCAGGCCAGCATAGGAATCAGCACCAAGATACAATGGAGTGCTGATAAATTTGGGATGATCCACAAGCCACTTTAACGAAAGACATATCAACCAAACATTTATATTATTTTGTGATTAAAACAACTAATTTGGAATCTGCTCACCATGATCAAATGGCATTAGATGCATCAATTGCATCAAATATTGATGAGTACTAATAAAAGAGAAAAGGAGGCCTTTAACAGGAAAACGCCCATACCTTGGTCAGAAAATTGTAAGTGTGTATTGTTGATGATGTATCATTCGTTATGTAAGCTTCGGAAGTTTTTGCATAGGAGAATCCTGTCCCAGCAGGTTGATCAAGAAATATAATGCTTGCTGCCTAAAATATATAGCCGGTTTCATTATATAAACAGGTTATACTCGTAAGCTTGTTAACATCAAACATATTTACTTTTTGTATAAGGAAATGACCAACCTTGCATATTTTTTTGTATCATTACATACAAAGATTAAATGTAATCTATTATTCTACATCAACTAAAATTCCACACATGCATTTCAAGGCAATCAGCATCACCGTCAAGTGGTATTGTGGTATTGTTGTTTGTTTGTTTGTTTGTTTTTTTTATTTTTTTTTAGAACGGCGTACTGTTGTTTGTATTACGCATTGTATATTTTAAAAATGACAAGCAAAAACAGGTTATATCTTCGATACCTTTGTCCAACTGTTAGGGTTTATCTCAAGTCTTGCCTTCTCCAAAGTGGAATTTGCATAGTCAATAGTTAACGGGCCTGCACATGACCACCAAGGTAAGTGTCAGATACAAGTAAATTTCTAAACTTCACATTGCTGCTGTAGTGATAACCGGAATATCATAGTAGTAGCTGCTACTAATTTTTAATATTCAGTACGTGTAATGAAGTATCGTCATAACCGAAAAACTATACAAGTTATCAAAGTTTTACTATACCCAACCTATAGAATTGGTTTCCAATAAATAACTTGAGTCGACCGAATATCTACTGTACAATTACTAGATATGAATAGTTAATATCATTTCTGTAGAGCTTGGAGCAGTAACATAGGTGGTAAAAGTAACAACTGATATATCAATTCCAACTTATCATTCCATTTGAAAAAACAAACTAAATGTTAGCTCAAAGAATTAAAAGCTGCAATAAGTAATATGTACCTATTTCATAGAATAGACCAGAAAGACCAGAACAACCAGGGCCTCCAGTGAGCCATAACATGAGAGGGTCATCATTTGGGTTCCCTTCGGACTCTATAAAGTAGTAAAATAACTGCACTTCATCTGATTCTCCGACCCCAATGTAACTTAAGGTACATTGATTTCTTAAGAGTTAGTATGTGTACTATATTCTAGACGAAGAATGAATAAATATAAACGAATGGGACATAAAATCAACCGAGTTCTAGTAAAAAAAGAGAATGAATTAATTACCCAGTCTCAAGTGTGAAAGGAAGATCTCCATCGAAGCCCGGTAGTGTCTTAACCAGAAATCGTGACTCTATAACCTCCATTGAAGCTATCAGAACAAGTACAGCAAACACCATTCGGCTGACTCGACTTCTGGACTTGTTATAAAGGTCCCAAGGTTGAAGATGAGACTGTGACCGTGGTTTCATTGTGGTTCCTAGACAAAAAATTAATGGAAATCTTAATACCAGACAGCAGAATTACTCAATATCTCAATCAACTTGCATTTTTTCCACTATCATTGCATAAGGAAATGAAGCAATTCGTGATTGATGAAGACTAAAGTCCTAAAATAACTTGTTCTTTAATTTGTAGTGTATAGTAAAAATCATATATGTGCTATAAATAAGCTGAATACTGCAATTAAATTAATGAACTCTTTGGACAATAATCATATACTTGACACTCACAGATTAAAGACATGTGTTTAATAAGATTGATTTGCTAGTGCGGACGTGAACATAAGTACATCATCACATTGCTCGGGTAGAACGATGTATGTCTTATATTCTTGAGTTTGCTTGTGAATGTAATACATATTATGCTGTCTATTGTTTTTTGCAATTTACTGAACAACTAGGGGTTTAAATGTTATACATATATACTCGAACAATATTCAAAATCGACTCAATTTAAGTTGAGTCAAGTTCGAGTTTCCAGATAATCTCAATCCATGCTCTACTTGACCCTCAGTTCACTGTTATGAAAATCTCAAGATTATATAAGAGGGTGTTTGGAAATTGTGATTGCTTATGTTTCTGATTATCTACTTATTTTGGAACAATTTTATTTTTTTTTTTAAATAAAACAATTTTATTAGGGGGTTTAGGTGGCTTTGGTGGGTTAGGTTTTAGGCGTTTCTTTGTTGCTTTGCCCCGTGTTTTCGGTCTTTGGCGCCCCCCCTTTTTTTGCTCTGCCGTAGCTTTAGGCCCCGTGCGTTGCGCTTTTTTTTTTTTTTTTTTTTTTTTTTTTTTCCCTCCTTGCTTGTGCTTGTTGTTTACTGTCTTTTGCTTTCTTCTCTTTTCTTTCTCACCCGCACACCTGCACTTGCCGGAGGTCTCGTTGGAAGCAGTCTCTCTTCTCCCGGGTTTATCCTGGGCAGGGGTAGAATCTGTCTACATTTTACCTCCCCCATACCCCGCCCCGGCGGGATTGGGTTTGTTGTTGTTGTTGTTCTTCTTCTGCTTATTTTGGAGTACATTGGTATGTAGAATCAGCAATCAGTTACTAAGCAGGTTCATACCTACTTAACTATATCTACTAATTTACCCTCATATCTAACCTGAAATGGATATACTCCATTGACACTTTGAAACCATTTATTTAAAATAAAGGCTAATTGCAAGAAAATGTAACTAACTTGTCACTTGATAGTTCTGTGTAGCCTAATATTTTTTTTTGTAGTTCCATGTACTCAACTTTTGAATTCAGTTCCATGCATCGGATGACCTACTAAACAAGTAACAGGTGATTATTTCTAGAGTTAATTACTTAAATCATCCCTCTCGTTTGTGGGGTACTACGAATTTAGTCCATAATTTCTTTTATACGTTTTCGTCTATTTTTCTTACGTTTTTATATGTTTTCGTCTGTTCATTTTCATCCGTTTTTATACGTTGTATTCCTCTCTTTTTTTTACGTTTTTAATGATAAATGATTAAGATGATTAACAATATGGCTAATGTTGTGCATGAAAACGCGGGGCAACAATTGATTGGGTTCTGAAGAAGTGATCGAGTCCCTTTCTTGCAACCACCCAAAACTCACACAACAGTTTAGGCATTTTTTTAGTCATCTCAATCATTTCTTTTATTTATTTTGTGTTATTTTGCACATTTTAACAATCCTCTAAAGTCCGTACCAACATAATAAGTCATGTTTTCAAATAATGTGAGAGGGAACAAAAATAGTGGTTTTTTTATTTTTATAAAAGTGGGCCATCTTTTTTGTTTAAGATGATGAGTCATGTTCAAATAAACTTTAAAGAATCTCTATCGTTTTTTTCTAAAGCTCGTAAGTAAAAACGAATAATAGGACTAAAAAAATAGGGAGCACAAGTGCACAAACTACGGGACTACGGGCCTGTTTGGCAAGAGCTTTATTTGGGAGCTGTTAGCTTTTTGTTATAAAATAATTTCTTCTAAAATAAATAGCTCCGTTTGGATACGTTTGGATGCATTAACTTCAAGCTTTTATTTCAAACAAATAGCTCCTAAATGAAAAGCTGATTCATGAAGCTTTTTAAACATTTTGGAGCTGTTAAAACTTTAAATTACTGATATACCCTCTAAACATTTGTTTATAATTATGTATATGTCCTTTTACGTCATTTTACATCTTATAATTACATTTAACAGCTAACTTACCAAACACTTTTATTGAAAAAAAGATACAGCTTGTAGCTCATGCTAACAGTTTTGCAGCTTACAGCTTACAGCTAGTTTTGCCAAACATACCCTACTACTAGTACTTCAAAATATAGTAGCTTCTAAATATGGGACCTAGTACTTCAAATGTAAAGTAGTAAAAATACGAGGATATCATTTATTAATTCTAAAGTCTAAACCATTAAAGTAATTATACACTTTAAAGCTAATGATAAAAGTGAAGTTTAATCATTGCGCACCAGTTTTGTCTATCATCAAAACTGAACTCGAGCAGAGTGTTTTGTTTGATTTTACTTTTTACCGACGGTTTTTACGAAATATTGGGTTTGATTTTATCTTTTCCAAAGGAAGCATATATCAAAGATAGAAAAGCCATTGAAACACAGTTGATGAAGTAAAATTTAACATCATATGATTATTTAGAATCTAACAATGATGTATTTACCTTGAGAAGTGTAAGTGAAATATGATGGA
The DNA here is from genome assembly GCA_019973895.1 of Chrysanthemum seticuspe. Lineage (NCBI taxonomy): Eukaryota > Viridiplantae > Streptophyta > Magnoliopsida > Asterales > Asteraceae > Chrysanthemum > Chrysanthemum seticuspe. The sequence continues at coordinate 233,460,315 of BPTQ01000005.1, forward strand.
TAGAATTAAACAACTTCACAGTGGCTAGCTGAATGATCTTCACTATGCACGTTTCTTTGTAAGAATATGTAAACCAAAATCTAATATATGGTTCAACGTTTAGAAAGGATTAGACATCTTGGGGAACAAGGCTAAACACAATCTGGACGCTTTCAATTCATTCTGCACATTTCATTGATGATGATGTGATATGATTGATTCATGGCAGGGACAGTGGATTGTGGAGACAAAAAGGGGTGGCCCCTTAATTTGTTTGCTTTACATGTAGGAGTAGTAGTCATTTTCTACTAGTATATATAAAGACTAGCGAGGTACCCGCGCGTTGCAGCGGAGGGCGTCATACAATTAAAATATTCAGCGAATTTTTTTTAGATCTATATTTTATAATACAATAGATATATGGACGACGATAATTTTAATTTTTACGGTAAGTTTTATTATGAAAATTTCAAAAGGCGCATATGTTGATTCTCGATGCACTCTTGCGATTTAATAATATTTTTTGAGCATTGTATTTTAGTATGCATTTTTTCAACTCTATTGATTTAACAATATCGTTTTCGGACGAATTTTATGGGCTAGCCAAACCGGTGGTGACTCCGGTTCCCGGTTGAACCCCGTTGGCCCGGTCCGTTTTTTTAAAACTATATGTACCATGAACTTGTTTACATATAAATTGCATGAAGATTTGTGTGTTTTATTAGTTTGTACAATATGTATAATAACAAGTATTTTTCATATTATGGGTGTTTTAAAGATAACATTTATTTGGTATTTATTGTTATGGACGTTTTTTTTCTTATATTAAATTACTTTGTATTTTTTTATTATTTTTTTTAAAAACATGTCTAAAAAAAGTGCTTTAAAGTGTTACAACAAATGCTATTATAGATGTACTTATTAAAATTTGCTATTATTAGCAAGTGTTGAATCTTATTTTATTAAGCCTTTCTTTTTAGGAATGTCCCAAATGCTTTATAATGTAGTATAGATATGTGTAAATGTGTATAATCATATAATTAGGACTTTACATCCTTTGCTTTGAGAAAATCGTCCGATTTTTATAAAACAAAGTATTTAGTTTTTACGGTAAGTTTTATTAAGAAAATTCCAAAAGGCGCATATGTTGATTCTCGATGCACTCTTGCGATTTAATAATATTTTTTGAACATTGTATTTTAGTATGCATTTTTTCAACTCTATTGATTTAACAATATCGTTTTCGGACGACTTTTATGGGCTAGTTGAACCGGTGGTGACTCCGGTTCCCGGTTGAACCCGTTGGCCCGATCCGTTTTTTAAAACCATATGTACCATGAACTTGTTTACATATAAATTGCATGATGATTTGTGTGTTTTATTAGTTTGTACAATATGTATAATAACAAGTATTTTTCATATTAGGGGTGTTTTAAAGATAACATTTATTAGGTATTTATTGTTATGGACTTTTTTTTCTTATATTAAATTAGTTTGTATTTTTTAATATTTTTTTAAAAACATGTCTAAAAAAAGTGCTTTAAAGTGTTGCAACAAATGCTATTATAGATGTACTTATTAAAATTTGCCATTATTAGCAAGTGTTGAATCTTAATTTTTTAAGCCTTTCTTTTTTGGAATGTCCCAAATGCTTTATAATGTAATATAGATATGTGTAAATGTGTATAATCATATAATTAGGACTTTACACATTTGCATCCTTTGCTTTGAAAAAATCGTCCGATTTTTATAAAACAAAGTTTTTAGTTTTTACGGTAAGTTTTATTAAGAAAATTCCAAAAGGCGCATTTGTTGATTCTCGAGGCACTCTTGCGATTTAATAATATTTTTTGAACATTGTATTTTAGTATGCATTTTTAAACTCTATTGATTTAACAATATCGTTTTCGGACGACTTTTATGGGCTAGCCGAACCAGTGGTGATTCCGGTTCCCGGTTGAACCCGTTGGCCCGGTCCGTTTTTTAAAACCATATGTACCATCAACTTGTTTACATATAAATTGCATGATGATTTGTGTGTTTTATTAGTTTGTACAATATGTATAATAACAAGTATTTTTCATATTAGGGGTGTTTTAAAGATAACATTTATTAGATATTTATTGTTATGGACGTTTTTTTTCTTATATTAAATTACTTTGTATTTTTTATTATTATTTTTAAAACATGTCTAAAAAAGTGCTTTAAAGTGTTGAATCTATTAAAATTTGCTATTATTAGCAATTGTTGAATCTTAATTTTTTAAGTCTTCCTTTTTAGGAATGTCCCAAATGCTTTATAATGTAGTATAGATGTTGGAAATTTTATAAAATAACCCTTCTAACAAGAACACATTATACTTTGGCCTCTCACCGAATGTGTTCAAGCTCCATGTATATAAAGGTTTTTCACCATTTTCACTTTCAATATATGATATAAGTATGGGTAAACGCCATAAAATAACAACTTACTTCTTCCAATTTGCTGAATTGAAACACTTACTTTTTTATTACCTTACTTCACCAACGTACTCTCAAATTTTGATCTCACTTCACCCATATGACTAAAATAAACTTGCAACATTTGTCCTTTATATTAACGGCCGTTAGCAAATAACTTAAAACCTGGTTTTCTTACGTTTTCGTCGGTTTTTACACGTTTTCGTCCGTTTTTGCACGTATAAAACTGTTTTTTACACGTTTTCATCCGTTTTAACAAATTTTAGTCCCTTTTTGCACGTTTTCATCTGTTTTCACACATTTCACCCGTTGTTACACTTTTTCATCTGTTTTTACACGTTTTCGTTCTTTTTTGCACGTTTCGTCTGTTTTTACATGTTTTCGTCCGTTTTTGCACGTTTTCATGCGTTTTTACATGTTTTTGCAGGTTTAAAAACAGTTTTACCCGTTTTCGTCCATGTGTACACGTTTTTGTTTGTTTATGCACATTTTCGTCCGTTTTTACACGTTTTCATTCGTTTTTGCACCTTTTCGTCTGTTTTGCATGTTTTCGTCTGTTTACACATTTTTCGTTCATTCGTTTTCGTCCGTTTCAGCATGTTTTCGTCTATTGTATAGGTTTTTGTCCGTTTTTGCATGTTCAATTTTGCACGTATAAAAACCGTTTTTACACGTATAAAAATGGACGAAAACGTGTAAAAACGGTTTTTATGCTTGTAAAAACAAAGTAAACGTGTAAAAACGGACAAAAACGTTTAAAACAGACGAAAATGTACAAATACGGACTAAAACGTGCTAAAATGGACGAAAACGGGCTAAAATGAACGAAAACGTGCAAAAACGAACGAAAACGTGTAAAACGGACGAAAACGTGCAAAAAACGGACGATAGCATGTAAAAATGGGCGAAAATGTGCAAAAACGGATGAAAACGTGTAAAAATGGACGAAATCATGCAAAAATGGACGAAAATGTGCAAAAGCGAACGAAAATATAAGAAAACCAAAATTTAAGTTATTTGCTAACGGCTGTTAGTATAAAGGACTAACGATGCAAGTTTATTTTAGTCATATGGCTGAAGTCATATCAAAATTTGAAAGTACGTTGGTGAAGTAAGGTAGTAAAAAAGTAAGTGTTTCAACTCGGCAAATTGAAGAAAGTAGGTTGTTATTCATACCCATTTTGCAACTTTCGTGTATAAACGTTTTAGGGTGCGTTTGGTTTGTAGGTGGGATTGGAATTGGATTTGGATTTGTGAAAGATTTGAAAGAAATAAGGAATGAGAAAAAAATATAATTAAAAATTAAATATTATTATTTTAAAAATAGGTAGGATATTTTTAATATTATTTAAAATAAAACAAAGATATAATAATATGTGGTCCTACCATAAAAGAAAAAAGATAAAATTCTATTGGATGGTATCACCCAAAGTGCCTAGTGGAGGTAGGATTGCATCTATAATTGAAAGTGGTGAGGTCAAGTAATCAAAAAGGTATCAAACACGTTATTTGACATTTCTTTTAATCCATACACACCCATACCAGGATACCAAACGGGCCTTTAATTCAATACAATATTTTTATTATAAGCTAGTCATACCCGTGCAATGCAACCGTCTTGATATTTACAATAAGTTAAAATAAATAACCTTTGACAACATGTATTTATTTAAACATAGCCAACTCAAAGATTAGCAACTCTTAGTCAAGTCAAAATTAGGTTGTCTCAAAAAAGCTTTTATTAGAATAAGAGTGAGATTTTCCTAAACATGTTAAAACTTTGAATACTTTATTACGTTGCTTTACTAAAGGGATCCATTATCAACTTTTAGGTGATAACTAACCCTAAAAACAAACTTTAAGATGAGATACTCTTAGTTAAGACAGTGTCAAGTTATCTCAAAATCATTTGAAAACAGATTGGAGTGAAATGTCTTAAGGTTGCATGAAAACGAGACCATTTAAATTTGAATCCGTCAAATCATCACATGCTCAACGACATATTAAATGTCATTCACAATGTGTATATATAAAAAGGTGCAATCATAGAAAAGTCTAAGTAATTTAATTAAATATATGCATCTCGAACTACTTAAATGCAATATTGTGATACAATTATAGTCTAATTTATACATAAACTATGCATATGCATCTTGTATTCACAAATTTATGAATTGTCTTTTAGAAATATTTTGGTATTTCCCAATAGAAGTGATTTGGAATTTGAGAAATACATTTGCGATTTTAGAATGTGCTCACAACAATAAACTTTAAGTTGTTGAACAAAGTGTGACATTTAGAAAAACATTTTTTGTAAATCATCCACTCTCGCAACAAAATTTTAAATTATATTGAGAAAATTTAGTAAGTAATTAAAATATTTAAGTAATAAATTTCTTTTGAAAAGTTTCGCAAGAATTTATAAATTTTTTGGCAGAGTAATGTTTAGAAAATGGTGGGTGAAAAAGTCTGGCAAGAAATATCTTGCAAAGATTTGGTATGACAATAAAGTCAACTATCGCAACCCAATGATCAAACTATATCTCGCAAATAAAGTTGTGAGACCTAGAATGTTTTAAGTCTTGCAAATGGACACTAGGAAAAATGTTCGCGAAAACAACTATCGCAACATTTTGTTCATAAAAAGTATCACAACAAAAGTTTCGCAGATAGGTTTTTCAACTTTTAAAACTTTAGTAAAATCTTTTGGCTCTAACCCTAGGTCTCGCAACGACCATTGAAGGTTTCACAAGCTTTTTACTGTTCATATACGCACATTTTGATCTATTTTGAGTGAGTATAGTCTTACTTATCTTTTGATATGGATGTTCCATTTATTAGTGGCAACCACAAGGCTCTGATAGCACTTGTTGAGAAAAGTGACACCGGATAGAAGCAAACCCACAACTAGATGTGCAATTTAAGACCCAATGGTTAAATCTAGGTCTTGTTGGTTAAATATGTTTAATAAGATGGGTTTAGTGGGTTTTGTTAAATAAAATAGACCCCTTAAGTCTAGGATTTTAATAGAAAATACCCTAAGTGTTTAATCCCTTAAACGTTAACAAGTCACTAAGCGCATAGTCTCTCAGTGAGCTGTCTTCAGGATACTCAGTAAGAGACAAAGAAGAAGTCTCTCCACTCAGTAAGGCGGAACTTAAGGGGTGAAGACTGGGTCAAGAAGAAGATGGTGGATTCAGTGAGTGATGACAATAACTCACTGAATCCCGAAACTCCTCACCAACTACTAACACTGAAGACAAACTAAAGACTGAATACTGAAGGCTATGAAGACTGAAGAATGAGCGGGACTAAGCGGGATAAGTTTGAACAGATAAGACGAAGTCCTTATCAACCAAAGTCAAACTTTCCCTGAATCGTTAACTATCAGGCTCAGTGTCATCATTGACAAGAAGAAAGTAGCCTTGTCACTTACCCAATATAGCCTTTGTAAACAGAGACAAAATACATCAGTATTTTGTCTTCTGTAACCTGTCAGTTTGTCCTCTAGGATAGAGTTAAAAACCATACTTGTATAAATAGCATAAGAGTTGGAGTGGAAGATTTTAAGCTTGTGGATTAATTGTAAAACACACACACAAGCCATCTTCCACTCCTCCAAATACAACTCTGTCCCTAAGATAGCTCAGTGGTTCCTTTGTAGCTGTGCTCAGACTTAACCTGAGCTTAGTGAGGAGATACCATACTTTGTCATTTCAATCCCAAGTACTATTCCGCAAGTACGTGGGTAATGTATTTGATGCAGGTTTTACTGACCAGGTTTTAATATTTATAAAGTCTCGTTATACCTATGGTCTACCCTAATGCACTAACGGGCAGTGTACCCGGTCGCGTGTAGTGTAGTATTCGGTAAAGCCGAGGTCATCCCAAGAGCTATGTGTGTTGGATTATTACTAAGTCTAGGTGTCACAGATTAATAATGGTTTCAATAAGGAATTAATTAATTAACTACTAAAGCAGAAAACAGCAAATAAAGGCAAAGGATAAATCAATAGAGGATAGTAGTGCTAACCTAGTTATTCCTCCTAGCTAGTTATGTCTACGTCTACTTACTTCCAATTACTTCAGGTGGGGTCAAAGTCGAGAGGACAACATTTGGTCAATTCGCCCTAACCTATCAGCAAAGATGCCACCATAGGAGAAGTCAGGTGTCCCCTCATAAGTCTTGTTGTTCCTGGTCCCCTAAGCCAAGTCATTAAGTACCGCTACATGCTAGATTTATAATAGTGAGTGTCCGAGCGTTAGCAACTTAAACACTCACCCCCTAATTCTTAAGTTCATCCAAACGGTAGGTGATCAATAGGTCAAATCGCACAAGTAGAAAGGGTCGTCAGTTGATCATAACTTACCCTTCCCGTCTCAGTCCGCTCACCTAGGGTCAGTTGGTCATATCTCCTAGGCAATTGGCCTCTACCGCCATTCAAAACTACTGAAACAAGGGTAGCTACCAATAAACTATGCATGCATACACTTAGAAATAATTATACGGAAGTAATGTAAACGCAAACAAAACAATTAAGGAATCTAACTAGGCCAGCACCAAGAGGTGCTTAGCCGCTCATATTAACCATACAAATCAATTCAATATTCAAAGTTACGAAATACATGAATCGAAAGTAAAGAAAAGATAAAATGCTAATGCTTATCGTAGGGGAGTAATTTCTCCCTTGGAGACAGCTCCGTATGCTCCTCTAGACCTGCCTTTGGCTTTTTACCACGTTCTCTGGTTGTTGTGTGTGGAATGGGATGATTAGAAATGCTGGAATTTGGGGGGGTATTTATAGGCCAGATCTGGGTTACGGCGTAACTAATATAAGAGTTACACCGTAACCATCAATTCCTTCGTATTTTGCACTAGATCTGCTAGTTACGGCGTAACCTAATTAGTGGTTACACCGTAGTCTTCAATATACTTGGTTACGCGTAGTTGATGAAATAGTTACGGCGTAGTTATCAGCGGCGTGGAACCTCATTTGACCTAATATAGTTATGTCGTACCCTTTGGGGAGAGTTACGTCGTAACCTTCTGATGAGTTGGTTTTCTGAGTCACGCTTTAGTTACGGCGTAATGTGAGAGATGAGTTACGCCGTAACTTCTTCAAAGTCAGCATACTATGATAAATCTTTTGATATTTCTCCAGTTCCGCGTCTCTTTAGCTCCAATGCTCGTAATTTACCTGAAAATGGAAAACAATGGAAAACAAGATAAAATCCATATAAATGATATAAATTACAAGCATTATCGGGGGAAATTGACACTTAATATTCAGGATTATTTGATGTTATCAGTATTCTTTTTGATTTGTTTCTAATAACGAATATATAAGTTGAAAAATTAATCAGTCTGTTTTTACTTACAATATTTCAGTCATAATTCACAATCTGTTGGTTTATTTGTCTTAACTGTTTTTATACGATTGTGAAACGGGAACAACAAGTGGTATCAGAGCAGGCTGATTATAAAACCCTTTTTTAAGCCGCTCAAAAACGTTTTTAAATCAGGATCCTAATGACTGAAATTGATGTGCCCCAACTTGTCGACAAAAAGGGTGGAGCTTATTCAGCTGTTGCCCCTCGACTTGAAGTTGGTAAATTTAACAAATGGAAAAAGCGAATGCTTTGCTATTTGACTGGGATGGAACCTTACTACATAAAGTGTATTAATGAAGGTTCATTTATCCCAAAGACTGCTGAAGGGTTGTCTAAACCTGAAGCTCAGTGGACTCAGGACGAAAGGAGGGTGGTCAACCAGGATCAAAGGTGTAAAAGCATCATCATATCTTGTCTCCATGATGATGTTATGGAGTCTGTTATAGGCTGTAGTACAGCTAAACAAACTTGGGATGACATGGTCCACTATCATGAAGGTCCCTCAGATACCAAGGAGAACAGAATTATGGACCTGAAACTTGAATATAACGCCTTCAGGGCTAAGGACTCGGAAACTCTGTCTCAAACTTACACCCGGTACAAAACTTTGTTAAATGAACTGTCAAATGATGGTGTTAAGTTGTCCAAACATGAAATCAATGTTTGTTTTGTCAATAGTCTCCCTGAGAAGTGGTTGAATTTCTCTCAGGGACTTAGGAATGTTAATCATATCCAGAATCTTGTACTTCCTGAAATATATGGGAAATTTGTTTACGAGGATAACCTCATCAACAGACGATACCCTGACTTAAAGAAGTCTCAGGAAGTCAAGAAGTCCCTGACCACCACTTCAACACTAATTTCTACTGCTTTTTATTCTAACAGTGTGGTTCAAGATTTTCAGGAAAATTCAGATGATGAGCCTGATGAGAGATCAAGTGAGGAGTACCTAAATGACCTGAACATCGAATTTCAGGAAAGGGCACTCCTTGCTAACTCTTGGAGGTTTATAAAAAGAAACAAAGGTTTTTCTAGTGCTAAAGCTAATGAGGACACTGAGTGCTTTAAGTGTCATAAAAGAGGTCATTTTGCCAAAGACTGTTTTTCAAAAACAATTTCTGAACCCTCTTACAAACCATCCGGGTCAAATCAGTCCTCAGGCTTTAGCAAATTTCAAGCAAAAATCTATCGGTCTCATCAAAATTTTCAAAACAAATCTGATCAAAATAAAACTGTTGATTTTGAAGCTAAGTACAGGAAAGTCAAAGCTAAGCTAGCTCTGCTTGAGGCCACTCCCTCAGAAACAACAAACACTGTTAAATCTGTGCAGGGTAAAAACAAGGGCCTAGTTGTTGAAGTCCTCGACTGGGATGAAGAGCCAGTCTCCTCTGACGACGAAATGGTGCAAGTTAGTGCACTGGTGGCCCTCTCAGAAGAGGACAAGTTAGCTGTTGGGAAGAATAATGCCAGGAATGGAGAATGGGTCAATATCACAATGAAGAATGTAAATATTTTACTTTCTATGGATGATGACTCTGATTGGCAGTCTTTTATGAACTATATCAATGTTGAACTTAAGTTTGTAGAAGAGCAACGATTAAATCTTTTTTCAAAATACAACAAGTTAAGTTTTGAATTAAACAAGTGTAGGGATGAACTACTTCTTTTAAAACAAGCTAAGCTTGAGGCTGTCACACTGCAAATTCAAAACATTGAACTAGTTAAAAGAAACCAAGCTCTTCAGAAAGAACTTAAAAAAGAAAAACATATCATTGAAAGTTGGACTGCTAAGAATCCTAGGGCCTTTGATGCAGTGGGAGCCCCTAGTAGCAAAAAGAGAGTCATGGGTGAAGATCATCTCCCTGACTCTCACAACAAAGACCAGAGTCCAAAACCATTTGTGTCTGGTGGCATGATCACCAATATATTGTCAATTCCCAAGTCTAGTGATTGGATTGAACGGGTTAACCATGAGAGTAAGCTTCCAAATTTCGATTCTGGAAGAATACTAGAGCCTGAAAGCCAAGCTCTAAAGAGCATGCTTGGACTCCTTGATATGCCCAGTGGTACTGAACACATCTCTGAGTCTGAAGCAGAATCTCATGCACCGCTTCCACCCCTGAAACCTCTTCAGGGAGCTGCACCAAGCTCTGAGCTTACTCCATTGATATTCAACCCTCATTCACCAAAAGAAAGGTCTGGACTTGGTAGAACCATCCTAAAAAGACCAACAAAACCAATCCAACAAGATTCTACTCCCACTGAGACCTCCACATCTTTAGTCCCTACTGAAGCAGACCAAATTCAGTAACTGACTGAACTTGTGAGGAAGCTGACTGATAAGATGGAATCCATCGAAAAAGCTCCTGATTCAATCAAGGAAACTAAGTCAGCCTCCTCTAGTTCATCAAGGTCAAAATCCAACAACAAACCCAGGCAGAAGTGTGATTTGTGCCATTATACCAGTCATACCACTGATAACTGCTACAGAATCCTTTTTTGTATGATTTGCAAAAAGGATGATCACAGAACTTCTGATCACTTACAGTGTGTAAGTTCATTCAGTGAAGGAAAACATACCAAAGTTGGTCATCAACATGCTTCAACCTCCAAACATGCTCACAGGAATAGAGCAAAACCTTTTCCTCCTTGCCCACACTGTGGCTTCAATGATCATCATCCTGATGATTGTCTCGTGAACACATGCTGTGATATTTGCGAAAATCCAGATCATGAGACATCCCAGCATGACAGTGTCATCCAAGCAAGGAGAAGTTCAAAGCAACCCCGAATCAATGAGTCATCCTCAGTCATCAAATGCAAAACCTGTGGTAGCACAATGCACTCAACCACTACCCATGAGTCAATTTCCAAATTCAAGCAGACCTTTAGACCCAAGCCCACTAGCATGTGGGTCAGCAAGAGAAACTAATTCAGTTTACTATTTGTGCAGAGACACGCCAGGGAGCCTATTTGGCATCTAGATAGTGGATGCTCAAGAAGCATGACTGGCGTTAAGGAGTATCTACACAAGTATGTAAAGGAACCAGGACCCAAGGTAGTATTTGGTGATAACTCATCATGTCCCACTGAAGGTTATGGTTCAGTATACTGCAATGGAATAGTCTTCTCTAGGATAGCTTATGTCAATGGTCTAAAATACAATCTCATCAATGTCAGTCAATTATGTGATGCTAAATACACTGTGCAATTCAATGACAAAAAAGGCACCATTTTCAATGCCAACAAAGAAGTTGTTTTGATAGCTCCTAGGAGAGATGATGTTTATGTCTTAGACATGTCAACACTCTCTCAAGATGAAACTTGTCTCTTTGCCAAAGCCACTGAAACTGTCAACTGGCTGTGGCACAAGAGACTCTCTCACTTAAACTTCAAAAACATCAACAACTTGGCAAAACAAAATAAAGTCCTTGGCTTACCATCACTGGGTTTTGCAAAAGATAAACCATGCTCAGCCTGTGAAAAAGGCAAACACCACAGAGCATCATTCAAAACAAAACAAAATTTTCCATCAAAAGCTGCCTTCACCTCCTGCACATGGATCTCTTTGGACCAGTCAGTCCTAGATCAATCCAGCATGAGAAGTATACACTTGTCATTGTTGGTGAGTTCTCAAGATACACTTGGGTATACTTTCTTTCCAAGAAGATTCAGGCAGTTGATACAATAATGTCATTCATAAGGAAAATTGAAAACCAGAATGACATTACTGTTAAACAAATCAGAACTGAGAATGGTACTGAGTTCAGAAATCAAGAGCTTGAAAACTTCTGTGATGAAAAGGGAATCTCCCAAAACTTTTCATCTCCTTACACCCCTGAACAAAATGGGGTAGCTGAAAGGAAGAACAAAACTCTCATTGAGGCTGCCAGAACTATGTTAAATGGCTCATCACTCTCAAAGCATTTCTGGATTGAAGCAGTCAAAACAGCCTGTTACACTCAAAACAGATCCATCATTGTCAAAAGACATAACAAAACCCCATATGAGATATTCAAAGGTAGACTTCCTGATATCAGCTACTTTCATGTGTTTGGGTGTCATGTGTTCATTCACAACCACAAGGATCACCTAGGCAAGTTTGATGCAAAAGATGATGATGGGTATTTCCTAGGTTACTCACCGATCTCTAAAGCCTTCAGGGTGTTTAACACCAAAAGACAACAAGTTGAGGAAACCTTTCATGTCAACTTTGATGAAAGTTCAGAAAGCATCAGATTTACCAATACCTCAGTGGAGGAAATAGGAATTGATGACTCATCAAGATATCATCCTGATAAGTTCAACACTGAAATCAATTCCTCATATCAAGCTGATGCTGACATCTTATACTATGTCTTACCCCACAACCTTCCTCAACCCACTATCAGTGAAGTCATTGATAATCAATCAGTCCCCACTGGGATAGGTAATACTGAACTAAATGTTCAGGAACCTGTGATTCAAGAACCCCAACCTGAACAAAGCATCTCAACAGATGATCTTAATGATTCTGTGGCTCCTGCACCTGAACTCACTCCTGAGTTTCCAGTGACCTCTTCAAGCTCAAATCCTAGACCACAAAGTAAGTGGACAAAATCTCAGGACATTGAGCTTGTAAACATCATTGGTGAACCCGCTGAGGGTATGCTCACTAGAAGCATGGCTGCCAAGTTAACTGCAACTTCAGCCAATGAATGTCTATATGCTGATTTTCTATCAGAATAGAACCCAAAAGTGTCACTGAGGCTCTAAAACATCCAAGTTGGGTTCAGGCTATGCAAGAAGAACTTCAACAGTTTGATAAAAACAAGGTCATGACCTTGATCAAATGTCCTCTGGATGTCATTGTCATAGGAATGAAGTGGGTTTTCAGAAACAAAACTAATGAAAACGGCACTGTCATTGAAAACAAAGCCAGACTTGTAGCCAAAGGTTACAGTCAACAAGAAGGCATTGACTATGATGAGACATTTGCTCCTGTTGCAAGGATGGAAGCCATCAGGATCTTCCTTGCATTTGATACCTACATGAACTTCAAGGTTTACCAAATGGATGTAAAAAGTGCATTCCTGAATGGTGAACTCAAAGAAGATGTGTATGTTCAACAACCTCCTGGCTTTGAGAGTAGTGAATTCCCTGACTATGTCTGCAAGCTTGACAAAGCCCTATATGGACTTAAACAAGCTCCCAGAGCATGGTATGAAACTCTCTCAGCCTTCCTGATTCAAAACAAGTTTGTCAGAGGAAAGATATACAACACCTTGTTTATCTACAGGACAAAACAAGATGTGATACTAGTCCAAGTGTATGTTGATGACATCATCTTTGGCTCAATAAATTATACTCTTTGCAAATAGTTTGAAAAACTGATGACAAAGAAGTTTGAAATTAGCATGATGGGTGAACTCACTTACTTTCTTGGACTACAAATCAGGAAAACTGATAAAGGAATCTCCATCAGTCAAGAGAAGTATACCAGAAATCTCTTTAAGAAATATGAGATCTCTGACTGTGCTTCAGTGAAGACACCAATGGTCCCTCCTAACAACCTTGGACCTGATCTCACTGGCAAATCAGTCAACCAAACTCATTTCAGGGGGAATTTAGGCTCACTGATGTATCTTACTGCTTCCAGACCAGACATACAATTCTCAGTCTGTCTAATAGCAAGATATCAGTCCAATCCCAAAGAATCCCATCTCACTGCAGCCAAAAGAATCCTCAGATACCTGAAGGGAACTCCAATCCTTGGACTTTATTATCCAAAGTGCTCAGGGTTTGACCTCAAAGGGTATTCTGATTCTAATTATGTAGGCTGCAACATGGACAGAAAAAGTACCTCAGGGTCCTGTCAATTTCTTGGAAGAAAGCTGGCTTGTTGGAGTGCTAAAAAGCAACAATCAGTGGCCATGTCTTCAGCTGAAGCTGAATATGTGGCTGTTGCAGGATGTTGTGCCAATGTATTATGGATGAAAAGTCAACTCAGTGACTATGACATCCATTACAAAATGGTACCCATCTTCTGTAACAACACCAGTGCCATTGCAATCTCCAACAACCCTGTCCTCCACCAAAGAACCAAACATATTGATATCAGATATCATTTCATCAGGGACCACATCATGAAAGGAGACATAGAACTCCACTTCATCCCTACTGAATATCAACTTGCTGATATCTTCACCAAACCCTTGGATGAACCTACCTTCAAGAGACTGAAAGCTGAATTGGGAATGCTAGACATTGAAAGTCAGCAAACTGAAAATCAATCCCAATCTCAGTAAGTTCTCTCTGAAATGGTTCCGACACCCTGAACAAAACCCAAATTAATCTCACTGAATGAGTAAGACTCATTCAGGGTCCCTGACTTTGGATATTGAGCATTGAATGAGTAACTAAATGCACCAAGTATCAGTTACTTAAATGTCCCAGGTTGGTAAACATACCAATTTAATATAGGAATATATGTCTCTTTATCCTTCTGTCATCCAAGTCATGGGCCCCTTTCAACCTTACCTCATCCCACTTGGCATTTATTTCCTTCTCTCACAACAAATATCCTAAGTATATTTTAATATTGCAAAATGCACTTTTACTGGGCACTGCAACTGTTCCTTGGAAAACCGGGAAATTACTGCGGGTAGTGGAGTGGTGGCATTAAATGAGGTAAATGAAACGTTTTCAAAAACCAACTTTACAAATCCTCATTAGTGCAAAACCTACCCTTCTCACCACTCTATAAAACCCTCCTCAAAACATCAAAAAACACACATAAATTATTTCTGCAACAAAACGCTGTCAAAATACTTTCTCAAACCCAGAAAAACTAGTGTGTTCTTCAAATCTTCAACCATTTTTTAACAAAAATCTTCTCTGTAAACATTTACAGAAGATTTTTCTTCACCAAACTCAAAAGGTTTTCAACTTGTTGATTGTTCTTGTCAAATATCTTCAAAAAAAAAAAATCCCTAAAATCTTTCAATGGAAATGGCAAGATCACAAAGCCTTCATTTTGCACCTCAGTGGGTGGGCGATCTTGAAAATGTTGAATTCAAAACTAACAACGTTATAGGCAATTTTGAATACCCCCTGATGTCCCAGCCTATAAGGGAATCATGAAATTCTTATTCAACTGCCCACTAAAACATGCCTTTACTCAGTCCCCTTCTATACTGTACCAAAACCTCCTCAGGGAGTTTTGGACAACAGCTGTGGCTTATGACTCGACACCCTCAACTGATGAGACATACCTTAGACCACTCAGGGAGTATCTCATCAAGTTTAGTCTTTTTAACGGGGAAAAGTCAGTCACCCTGGACTATAAAACGTTTTGTACATTAACTGGGCTCGACTATAATACTGGTAACTATGTTGCGCATCCTGAACCTTCCACAGTTGAGGATGGGTTAAAAGTTAAAACAAATTGTTTTAGATCCAAAGTTTTTGGATAGAACCCCAGTCACCAAGAACTCTTTTCCCGCGGCTTCGAAGATCCTGTTCACATTTGTGATTCAGGTTCTCGGCGGGAACCACTCATCCACTGAACAAGTTAACTCTATTCAGTTGATGATGGCATATTGCTTGATGACAGGGACTGCTGTCGACATAGGGGAGATCATTTACAGTGATCTCATAACCAAGCTACTGAGCAAAACTAGGACGAAATACGTTTCGTATCCTAGGTTTGTCTCATGCGCTTTACAAGTGTTACTGGGTTGAAATTATCCTCAGGAATACAAATATTGTGCTTTACCTAGCATTCTGAGTCAATCAAATTTTCAAAAAGACCCATCCTAAGTCACTGAAATCGAATTAACGGCCCATATGGTTGTTGTAAACAACCAGAGGGACTCAGTGTGTCCAAACCCTGCTCCAAAAAAAGAGAAAGGGGAAGTATCAGACTGGGACTAAAACCAAACCCAAGTCTCAGGGCCCTGAGGCTTCAGGAACACAGCCTAAAAGGCAAAGAAAGCCCAAGACTGATCTGCCACCCAAAGGAGACCAAACATCATCCACCCCGGTGACAACGAAGGACCCTGATACATCACAGTCAGTGCCCTTGGTCCCAACTACTACTCCCCAAGATCCAGAGGGAAACAAACAACCCGCTGGTAGGGGAGCTCCTTCCACACAACCCAAGGAGGACATTCGCCAATCACAGCTTTTGTCTGAGGGCAAAACGAATGATCCTAATGACTCAGAGGGAATCGAACAACCCGTTGATAGGGATCTCACTGCCACCGCTTCTAAGGATAGAACTGAGAATTACCCACAAATGCTTGAAGGAGCACAGGGGGACAAAGACTCAGAGGGACAAATACTACCCGCTGATATGGAACCCATCACCACCACTGGCTTGTTAACTGTTGCTGAGGTCACTGATATATTGTTCTCTGATGAAGAGCTTGCTGACAGTGATGAAGAAATACTTTCAGCAGGAGAAGAAATAGACGCTGATGTTCAACTCAAGAACAAGAGCATCAGCCTGATCCACAAGAGACTCAAGAGTTGCCTGCTCAACCTGATGAAAATGACTCTGACTCCTATACTTCATCCTGTCTTGAGGAATTCAAAAAGTATGATAACATTCTTCCACTGACTGAAATACAGCTGGTTATATGGATCACAAAGGCTTCCAGGAAGTTATACATTGGTGTTACTGATGTTCTCTGGGATCAGCACGTTGAAGCAGCTTCCAGTTATGCTGATCTGAAATCTGAAGTGCTTAATTTCAATACCAACACTGATGAGCACAGGGATCTAATGTATCAACATCTGCACAGACTGGATGACAACCTGATCAAATTTCTCAAGTACTTTCAGGAGTCTCACACCAAACTGGATGAAATCAAGGATCCTGTGAAAGAAGACCCAGCACTTAACTCCAAAGTGCTGGAGGCTACTAAGGCTTACATGAAGAATTCCTCCAGCCTCACTGAACTGATCAACATGCTCCAATCTGCAAATGTTCAGGGTATTTAGTCTTCCATTCAGTCTCTTCAATCAACACTGGCTTCCCTGGATGCTCAAGTTACTGATCTGGCTAAAGCATCGTCTTCTATGGCCAGGAATCTTGGGCCTAGAATGACTGCACTGGAATTATCTCAGGCCAATCTTGCTGAAAAGGTCACAAGTCTTCAACAAGAAACAACTGACATTAATGCCATGGTCTCGGAGATATATAAAGGTCAAGCAGCTCCTACTCCCTTAGCATCCCAAGCAACTCTTGCTCTCACTGACATTGCAACAACAGTTGAGGGGGAGAGAGCTACTGAAGAGACTCCTTCTCACACTGAGAGGGAGCCAGCTCAACCAATATCAGCAACTCTACTCTCATCAGTCCCACCATCATCAACAACAACAACAACAACAATGACATTAGCAACAACACCATCAATCATCACAACAACACCTCCACTGGTTGCATCCTCTTCATCTACTCATGATAAAGGCAAAGCTATCATGACCACACAGGAGCCTGTCAAAATCCTCTATGAAATACAAGGCAAAAAGTACCTTCTCAGACCTGAACAGATAACTGCATATCTTGATAAGGAAGAAAGACTCAAGAAGCAGACTGAGGAAAAGAAAAGCAAAGAAGCCCTGGTCCAGGTCGTATCTGAAGAGGCTGAAAAGATTGGTATTGATCCTAAAAAGCTTGAAAAAGGACAGGCATGCCAAAAGTTCAAAGAGGCTTAGACTGCTCAAATGGTTGCCATGAGAAAGAAACTAGATGAAAAGAACAAGAAGGCTGCAGCCATCAGGCAGGAAAGGATTGACCATTACAATTGGTCAATGATAAGCAGAAGGCTACCTGAGAAGATCACTGATGTAAAGATCATCCCCAAGTCCAAACCACTGGCAATGAATGTCTACAGGGGGGATGATAAAAGGCATTTTGAGGTTCATGATCCCATGAAGTTCACTGACTTTGGGATCACTGAACTTGATGAGCTTGGTCCTATCATAGCAAAGAAGCAGAATGCAGTGGTCAAGGAGCTGATGAAATCCCTAAGCAAACGGTATGAAAGACTGAGGGAAGCGCCAGCACAACTTGGGATTCAGCCAGCTCTAACCGCAGCTGAAGGATCTCAGTCTCAGCCAACCCATGGTAAGAGGAAAAGGGTTGAATCTGGACCTGAAATCAAGGTACATGGCCTGGACTGCAACAGGGAGCTACCTGAAGGTGTGAAGTTTGTGAGCTGTCTTTGTATTGAAGAGCCTGGAAGAGGACTCTTCTTTATTGATGTCTATGGGAACCCAACATTCCAAAGGTGGAGTGACATTGATCTTGCAGGGGTGTCTACAATGGCAAGGTACCTACCAGTGGCCTCTCAAATCCAAACTCCAGAAAACATCAGGTTCTGTAGTGACCTGAATGCCAAGATAAGAGAGCACCCTTGTTGGGATTCTTGATTTGATGAGACAAAGTAAATAGAATAATGAAACAAAGGGACTTAAAATGACAAGAAAGAAATCTATAAAAAGATGGAAGGACCTGCTTGCAAAAGAAGATTTAATATTTAGTCCATCGTAGAGATTTGTAAACCATAATCCTCTAGTATATAAAGAGGACATGGGGTATAGGTTTTAAAATACATGTCTTCCATAATGTAGTCAAAGGTGTGTGTGTGTAACCTAGGGCGTGTAGGTTATTGTAAACGCCTAGGTTATTAGTTAACCTTCAAGATTTGAGGTGTCTTAGATCCATGTTACAGTTAGTAACACGTTATTATTTTGATCAAATAATAATTGGGGAGATGTGGAAAAACCTTGTGTCAATAACAATTAATGTTTTGTTCTATGTTCCATTGCGTATAACCATTGTTATTGTTAAACCCTAAGGCTCAAAACGATCTCAAGGAGTCCTATCAAAATCCACAATTGGTATCAGAGCTCGGGGAGCTTGTTACATAGGGATTCACAAGGTTTCTTGGCGAAGAAGGAAGAAAAAATCGAAGCTGTCAAAAATTCGCAACTTTTCTGCAGCACTGTTTTCTAACGACCATAAATTTTTCGTGAACCGTTGGATCGGGCTACAATTTTTACCGGAGCTTCTCTATATACCCATCTAACTTTTCACCAGAGGGATCGTTTCTCAGAGCTTTTATGTGAAAGATATTTGATGTCAAAGTCTGTTGCAGAAGGAAGTTTTAAAGGTCGAATTTTAGGGTTTCTGTGGCTGTGAACACACGATACTTTGGTCACTAATTGAAACCTTTTACATAATTTATTGTGGGATGGTGGCTACTAGAGTTAATGGTAAACATGATAATTAATTCATTGCCAGAATTAATGGTAAACATGCTACGCTACTATTTTACCAATTCCATGGGGGTAAAATTATTTATTCAACTTGATTGGTCTACCAAGTTCATTCACTTCGTTCCATTCAAAACCATGGTGATTAATTACACTTCATATTGGTTGCTTTCTATGAGAAAATGATTTCTTTTTGGGATTGTATTATTCTTATTATCACTGAAGGTCACATAGGTCGGTTCTCATTAAAAGGAGTTTGGAATTAAAAGTTAAAGTTGCATTAAAAGAATGAAAACCTTTAATCATGGGTTGGTACAAAAGGAGTTTGGAATTTGCCAAGGAGTTTGCTACGTTTAACAGTTAAAGTTGCTCATGCTTCATGGTAATTATTAATGATACATGAGGATACTTTGTACTGCTCGTGAAACTTTGTTCCTGCTACTGTTGTACATTCTCGTGATTGGTAACCACTGCTAGGCTTCTCGTTACCACTGCTAGCTTTAGTTTCCACTGCTAGCATGTTTCATTTCCACTGCTTGTGTTATCGGAAACTACTGCTACCGTTACAATATCTGCTGCGACAAGGACACGTTTCTACTGCTAGTTACGTGACTAACTACTGCTAGTTTTTGTTAACTACTGCTCGACTTACGCTACTGCTACAAGACTTGTAGGTGCTGCTCGCGATGATAAACGTTGCTTTGTATTTCAATCTGCTGTTGCGTTCTTGTGAACTGCTGTAATAAGAGCAGACTTTGATTAAGGTTTTCAAAAACCATTGAAGATCACATCAACGTTTATACAAGACGGGTATAAGTTCATTTTTAATGGTGATCATCAGTCCTACTTTGTCACGAAGTTTAATGCCATGACAGAATCAAAGGTTTATAGTGATGCTAGTAAGGTTATTATGTGATGAAAAGGTGACATTTAAATAAAGTTTTACATGTGCATGGGAATATTGGATGCATGGGCATTTGAATATCAAAGAAGGTAACATGGCTAGTTATTCCTTGATTGGTTAATACTGATATGTTAATGTAGAGATTTGGAATTTTATTAACAGTACATGTTGGTACATGATTTTGGTTCTTGGTTTGATATCGGATAGTGCATATTTTTGGTTCTCGTATGGTTTGGAAGATGTTGGACGACACACACAAGATTGGTTATTTGGTTTACACACACAATATGGTTAACACATTGATTTCAGGGGAAGCATATTATGATGTGTTTAATCATTTGAAATTCATATTTTTTACATTCCCTATTTGTTGATAACAAAAATGGGAAGATAAAGATGAGAAGAGATAGCATGGATTAAGGGGAAGACAAAGGAAGACAAGATTTGTTTAATTCACGGAGATGTTTACATCTCAACTTCTGCTACTTTGTCTAGGGAAGTTTGTACATGACTTTGTTTATTTTGTCATCATCAAATAGAGGAAGATTGTTGGGATTTTTGATTTGATGAGACAAAGTAAATAGAAGAATGAAACAAAGGGACTTAAAATGACAAGAAAGAAATCTACAAAAAGATGGAAGGACCTGCTTGCAAAAGAAGATTTTATATTTAGTCCTTCGTAGAGATTTGTAAACCCTAATCCTCTAGTATATAAAGAGGACATGGGATGTAGGTTTTAAAATACATGTCTTCCATAATGTAGTCAAAGGGGTGTGTGTGTAACCTAGGGCGTGTAGGTTATTGTAAACGCCTAGGTTATTAGTTAACCTTCAAGATCTGAGGTGTCTTAGATCCCTGTTACAGTTAGGTAACACGTTGTTATTCTGATCAAATAATAATTGGGGAGATATGGAAAAACCTTGTGTCAATAACAATTATTGTTTTGTTCTATGTTCCGCTGCGTATAACCATTGTTATTGTTAAACCCTAAGGCTCAAAACGATCTCAAGGAGTCCTATCAAACTCCACAACCCTGACAAAGAAACACTCCTCAAGAAGAAACCAAAGCTAGAAGCACTGGGAATCCATCTTGATTGACATCTTATGCTGTATCATTTATCTTTTGTACCAGTGATAGGGACTATGTAACCTGCTCAATAAACGATGTATGTTTTGTTAAAATATTCAGTGTTCCTTATTATGTTCATTAGTACATTCAGTGTAAGAAGAATCCATTTGCTCACTTACGATGATCAAACACTTAGGCTATTTGTATATCCAAATAGGGGGAGACTGTTGGGTTCAGTATATACCCAAACCCCTTAAGTCTAGGATTTGAATAGAAAATACCCTAAGTGTTTAATCCCTTAAACGTTAACAAGTCACTGAGCCTATAGTCTCTCAGTGAGTTGTCTTCAGGATACTCAGTAAGAGACAAAGAAGAAGTCTCTCCACTCAGTAAGGCGGAACTTAAGAGGTGAAGACTGGGTCAAGAAGAAGATGGTGGATTCAGTGAGTGATGACAATAACTCACTGAATCCCGAAACTCCTCACCAACTACTAACACTGAAGACAAACTAAAGACTGAAGGCTATGAAGACTGAAGAATGAGCGGGACAAGGCGGGATAAGTTTGAACAGATAAGACAAAATCCTTATCAACCAAAGTCAAACTTTCCCTGAATCGTTAACTATCAGGCTCAGTGTCATCACTGACAAGAAGAAAGCAGCCTTGTCACTTACCCAATATAGCCTTTGTAAACAGAGACAAAATACATCAGTATTTTGTCTTCTGTAACCTGTTAGTTTGTCCTCTAGGATAGAGTTAATAACCATACTTGTATAAATAGCATAAGAGTTGGAGTGGAAGATTTTAAGCTTGTGGATTAATTGTAAAACACACATACAAGCCATCTTCCACTCCTCTAAATACAACTCTGTCCCTGAGATAGCTCAGTGGTTCCTTTGTAATTGTGCTCAGATTTAGCCTGAGCTTAGTGAGGAGATACCATACTTTGTCATTTCAATCCCAAGTACTATTCCGCAAGTACTTGGGTAATGTATTCTCTTTGATTTGTTTCTAATAAAGAATATATAAGTTGAAAAATTAATCAGTGTGTTTTTACTGTCATAATTCACAATCTGTTGGTTTATTTGTCTTAACCGTTTTTATACGATTGTGAAACGGGAACAACAGTTTTGTTTATTATAATTAATACTGATGGGTCTAGTTGGGTCAAATACTCCACCTACAGAGGTCTAATACTATACTCACATGGTCTAAGTTGGTTATTAACTAAAATAGTAAAATTCTAAAAAAGAACTCCCAGTACCCACATGGGTCTGTTTTCGTATTTTTCGTCTGTGTTATACGTTTTTCATCTATTTTTATACGTTTTCGTCTATTTTATACGTTTTATTGCGTTTTCATACGTTTTCTTCCATTTTCAACCGCTTTATTACGTTTTCATATGCTTTTATACGTTTTCGTCCATTTTCTTACGTTTTATCCATGTTTTTCCTTTTTATACGTTTTCGTTCGTTTTTAAACGTTTTCATCCGTTTTTTTTTAATGTTTTTATCCTTTTTAATACATTATCTTCTCTTTTATACGTTTTTATTCGTTTTCGTCTGTTTTTATACGTTTACGTCCGTTTTTATACGTTCACGTCCGTTTTTATACGTTCTTTCGTTTTCATCCGTTTTTATATTTTTTCGTCCCTATTTGTTACGTTTTTATCCGTATTTATATGTTTTCGTCCGTTTTTGTACGTTTTCACCCGTTTTTTACGTTTTCATCCGTATTTATAAGTTTTCATACGTTATTATCCGTTTTTCTACTTTTTCGTCCATTTTTATATGTTTACGTCCGTATTTTTGAGTTTTTATACTTTTTTATCCGTTTTCGTCCATTTTTATACTTTATAATCCGTTTTTGTCCTTTTTTATCAACTTTCATCCGTTTTTACACATTTTCACCCGTTTTTAGACGTTTTCTAATGCTTGCATCCGTTTTCTTACGTTTTTATCCGTTTTTTCCGTTTTATACGTTTTCGTCTGTTTTTATACGTTTTAATTCGTGTTTATACGTTTTCATCTATTTTTATCCACTTTTATCTATTTACACGTTTCCATCTATTTTGATCCACTTTTATCTGATTTTATGCTTTTCATCCATTTTCATACCTTTTCATACATTTTTATATGTGAAAATACAAACGAAAACGTATAAAAACGGAAGAAAGCGTATAAAAATGACGAAAACATATGAAAATGGACTAGAATGTAAAAAAAATGTATAAAAACGGAAGAAAACAAATGAAATATATATAAAAACGGACGAAAGCGTATAAATACGAATGAAAACGTATAAAAAAAATACAAAAACGGATGAAAAACGTATAAAAACGGATGAAAACGGATGAAAACGTAAAACCGACGAAAAAGTATAAAAATAGACAAAAACATATAATAACGGATAAAGACGTATAAAACGGACGAAAACGGATAAAACAAAACGAAAACGTATAAAAACAGACAAAAGCGTATATAAATGGATGAAAACATATAAAAACGGACGAAAACGAATAAAATATAAAGTATAATAGAAGATGACACGCAGATTTAACGTGAAAAACCCCAATATGGTAAAAACAACGAACAAAGAAAGATACGTTTCACTATGTAAAAAACTAGGAGTTACACATTCTCTCTAGTTACAAGGATAATAAAAATCTTTATCTCTTGTAACTAGGAAATATACTATACTCTTTAATTAGCTCACAAGTATACAAGAAGAGCTATGTGTTTTATATGCCTTAAATGAGGCAAATGACATCTTGCATGACCAAATGAGAAACCAAATTGTTATCCAAGTGATAAGACTCTCCCAATAGAGAATAAGATACAATGTATCTTCTCATATTTTAACATCTTATGTCTGCGTAACTTTATATTTAACACCCTTTAAGTGTAGCATTATAAAAAATTAATTCTAAACTGATTACACTGTATATTTTAGAGAGGTGATTTGCAAACTTCTTATTTTGATTGGGACACTCATTGTACAAGTATACATAGCACACTGTAAACACTGTACAACTATGTTATGCACAAAATAGAGTGTCCTAATCAAAACCTTGAGTGTGCAAATCAATTCCTTATATTTTAACTCTCTTAGATCATTTTCCCTTTTATTGAAAAAACACAACATTAATAAAGGTTTATTAGGTAGCTACAAAACGAATATTTTTAGGCCGCCACAAGGAGGGGCAAAAATGTTTTGTTGGTAACACAAATCACATGGTGCTTCGTAAATACATTATCATAATATGAATGATGCAAATCATTTATATATTATGAAGTATGTTTGATTAACATTCATATAATGATCCACAAACACGTCAAACAATTTACTAAATTGATCACTAATGATGAAAACGACTAATACACTTACAGTAGGAAAATACAACATAAGAAACAAATCCCAAACTCAAAGATTTTTGTTTACAAAGTGTCCTTATGAAGCCACCTCACAAGCATGCTTAAACATTCTCTAGGTTTGTACTCTGGAGCTGTGTGACCTCCTCCCTTTACGAATACAAAATGATTTACAAATCTGTTATGATATATACTGATGTTTTCGCAAAACCAAACGTATTATAATGGACAAAACTGACACTAACTGTTAAGACAAATCTAGGGCTCTTTGATTGGTGCAAAACTGTCAAGTTATCTCACACAAGCTAGCCACTTGTGAATGGCTAACCGTAAGAAACTTAAAACAGTTCAAACACCAAATGCAATTTAAGATCAGAGGAATATAGTGGATTCCTGGGTTGTTAAGTCCCACGGAGGATGAATTGGTGTTTAACACAGACAGATGTCGAATAATCACTAAGGATAGTGATCAGTAAGGATTTTAAGATATTTATACCTAAAGAAAGGATTAATAAATTACAGCGACTTAAATGCAAATTAAAGAAAATTAAAAAGTTAAAATATATTAAATAAACGCTATAACTATTTTTAAAATCGATGAACGTTTAAAACCTAAAACGTACGTTTAAATAAAATTACGTTAACGTACAGAATAAAACGTGAGTTTTAAGAAATAAAAGGCCTACAAATATAAAAATGACATTTTTACAATCCTAATAATAAAAGAAAATTATTAGAAAAATAAAATTATTTTTAAAACTATTTATTTAATTATTATTAATTAAAAACCACTTTTAACTATTATATAATAACCTAAAATATGATAAAATATGAAATAAAGCTAGAAAAATAAAATTATGACTTAGAAAAATCTAAAATATGATAAAACTTATTTTAAAACTAAAAATATATATTTTTACACTTTTTATGTATTTATTATTAATTTAATACTATTTAAAAATAATTAAAATGCTAGAAAATACTATTTAAACCAAGAAAATTATGGAAAAATATTTTTTTGGCTTTTTATATTTATCTTAATCTAGGAAAATTGAAAACATATTTTTTTAAACTTTTTCTGTTTTATTTGTATTAAAAGCTATTTAAAAAGGATTAAAAACTGTTTTTAAATAAAGAAAAATACTAAACAGTGATGGAAAAATCTGAAAATTTCAGGAAAATACTAAAATATAATTCTTAATCTATGAAAAATATAAAAACATATGCTTATGTGTGAGAATATGAGGCTGCAGTGAAACTGCTTATTAATAAGCACTTCAAAATAAGCCAAAGTCCACAAATGGACACCAAATGAACACATAAGCTAACTAATGCTATATTAAGTCTAAATTAGCTAATTAACAGTACTCTTAATTATTAAATAAGCTTAAACTAGTTTTGAGCTTATTGGATTAATAATGAAAAACAATGATTAGAAGGCTTACTTTAAGCTATTGCATAAGCAATCCCAATAAGCTAAAGGGAGAAACAGATATAGGGATCTAAAGATCACCTAGCTAACTACACATAAACCAAAATCAGCTCCTCACAAGCTTGAATGAAGCTTGTGCAAGGGCTGCAATATGCCTGTGCACACTCAGTGAATGCTGAGTGTGTGCACAGGGCAAATCAGGCCTTATTGGAAGCTGATTAAAAGCTTATAAAAGCTTGATAAAAGGAAAACAAAACTGATATTATTAAACTAGACCTACTGATCTTGCAAATCCCAAAGTCTCATTGAATTTGAACCAGAATTGAGTATATGAGGGATTCACAAAGTTTTGCAAAAACCTGATTTTTCAACTTTTGACTATTGAAGACAGACTTGGATATTTGAATTTTATGAACTTTGATTTGATTCTATGGACTGAACATGTTATTATAAGATGAAAAGAGATTATCTATAGCTAGGGTAACAACTTTTAAGCATGTAAAATGAATTTGGTAATCCAAATTCCTAACAGTTACCAAATAAGATGAGATTAAAGCTATTTTTGACTTTTTACTAATAAGCACAGGTTTTAATGACTTGACTAAGTTATATAGAACTAGTATGACATTAAACAGCAACATACAACATCAAGTATGGGCTGGAATGCCACTAAATCAGCAAATCCAAACACACCTGCAACTAACTGTTTTGAAGCTTATTGAAGCTTAACACTGATTTAAGCAAAGATACTGTTTCATACACACATTTAATGTTATAAAGGACTGATTTAAGCTCATAAACACTGATAATAACAACTAAGACCTAATAATCACTATTATGCAATATTACTTAGTGAAATATTGAAAACTCAACAACTGAGAAAACTAAGAACAAGTAGCTTATTTTAAGTAATATCTTGACTTATCAACACCAAAGAAGTATGAAATCACATGAATAAGCAGTGTATAAGCTTTTAAACAGTAAATTGCTGAAATGAAGAAATAAGCTTACAAATTGGAATTCAAACATAAACAAAGAACCAAGGCATGAGATCACACCTATATGCTTACCACTAAGCTCTAAACCAATAATCAATCCAAAGTTAGCTCTGCATCACCAAATATCATGACCAAATCCATTTTGAGCTTTTCAGTTGACTTTTGTTGACTTTTATGGTTTTTTCCAAATTGAAACACTAGAGTCTAATACAAACTCATGAAAAGCTATAACAAGCTTATCTGAGCTTATTGGAAGGATAAAAGAGCTTATGAAACTTATAATAAGTATAATTGACTTAATACGAATTATCAAGAAACATGAAAACTTGAAATCTTATTTAACTTGAATAATTACAATACAAAAGTGACTTATAACTTGAAACAAACTTGATTTTACACTAAGACTTGAAATTTAAGTTAAAACAGACATTTAAAGAACTTTTACACTACTAATGGTCTAAAAACATGCGACCACACTTTCTTCTCCTTCTTTCTTGATTTATATTGATCTTTCTGAGTCTGTGGGTCCCACTTGATCTTTCCCATCAATAATATCAGCCTTTGGATGGGTCAAATACATCTTAGCCATCAAATGGCATTTTGGCGCCAAAAAGTCCTAAAGCAGGTTTTAGCATTTAATGCTTCTTGGGAGGTTGTGGAGGTGGAGGGGGGATGTTAACCAGCTGGGGGGATAAGGTAGGTGAGGTGGAAAGTGGAGGAGAGGTGGTGAAAACCAGGTGGTTTCAGGTATGCAGGGGTGAGGGAGAGGAGTGAACAGTGGACGTGGTATTTCAAATTTAAAAATTGGGCCGGGTTAGATATTTGGGCCAGCTGGGTTTAATTTGGATTTGGGTTTGGATAATATAGGGATCCGTTTGGTTTTATTTAAGCACAAGGACCAATATTGTAATTTGGTGAAAAGTGAGGGACTGAAATTGACAAGTTTCCAAGGTTATCACAAGGGTCAATCCTGCAAATAATGGTTAGTACAAGGACTAAATTTGCATAAAGTTCCATTTTTATAAGTCCAAGGACCAAAACTGCAAACTTTGATATTCTAGGGACCAAACTTGTAATTTTTCCAAAGTTTACCATAAGGACCAATTTTGTCATTTATGAATAGTACAAGGGTTATATTTGATAAGTTTCCATTTTTGAATAACCCAGGGACCATTTTTGACACTTTTCAAAGTTGAGGGGCCAAAGTTGTCATTTTGTAATTTTTAAACTTTGAAGGGTTTGTTTTGACAACTTTTGTAACTTGGACCTTAAATGACATTTTACAAGTTTTTGAATTTACTAGGGACTAATTTTGACAATTTTTGAAACTTGAGGGACTAAAACTGCCAATTATGCAAACTTGATACGTTTTTCATCTGATTTTGATATTTTTGCATTTAAAACACATAAAAAACTTATTTGTGATATTTTCATCATTTTGATGCATTTCTGAGTGTTTTCAGATGTTTTTGCAGTCTAGATAGTACAAAAATGATGAGTATTTAGACACTCATCAATCCCCCACACTAAGATATTGCTAGTCCCTAGCAATCTTTAGAGAAAACTTAATGGATTTTATCTCTTTACCAAAAGCCATTACTTCTGGAGTAGCCAATTGTTTTAGTTCAAGTAAGAACCTTGGTACAATGATAACCAAATGATTTTGAGCAAATCATAAGCTTTCAACGGTTTTGATTTGTCTTTACCAGAAGCCGTTTGCTTCTGGACTAGCCAACTCTTAGATAAATTATCAATATTATCTTTGGTGAGTCGATTACCAATCATGGATTTCCAACTGCCTTTACCACAAGCCATAAACTTGCGGGCTAGCCAACTTTTCACTAGTTAAAGATATGGTGAGTTGAACACCATACAATTTTGGGCAAATTGCAAGCCATAAACGGATTTGAGATATCTTTACCAAGAGCCGTTTGCTCCTGGATTAGCCAATCCTTATGTGGGTTAGACATGGTGGACTGATTATCATTTGTTGTGTTTAGTACATAGTACTTCTACTAAATAAAAAATTTTAAAATTTGGCCATTTTTGGGGAAAAAGGGACTAAAAGGGTACATTTATGATCAAATTCGCCAGAATTTCCCCCCCACACTTAGAAATGAATATTGTCCTCAATATTCAAAGTACCGGCTGTTATGCCGAAACTTAGAACGTAAAAAGATAACATTACTAGCTAAGTGTAGAAACACAACAATTATTCTCTTTTTTAATATTTACAATTTTCATTCATTTTTTAGATCTATATACAACTTGTGGGGCATCTCCCCCACACTAAGGTGGTAGAAAGGGGTAAGAAGACAGAAAACAGGGGTGAAAACCCATGTTGCACTACTTGTTTTTGATTACCGAGTCGTTAGCTTGACTCGACCTCAAATTAA
Source organism: Chrysanthemum seticuspe (assembly GCA_019973895.1). Taxonomy (NCBI): domain Eukaryota; kingdom Viridiplantae; phylum Streptophyta; class Magnoliopsida; order Asterales; family Asteraceae; genus Chrysanthemum; species Chrysanthemum seticuspe. The sequence goes on from BPTQ01000005.1 coordinate 233,489,578, forward strand.
ATTGTTCATGAGGAAATAAGTGGAAAAGACAATCTCCATCGGACTTTCATTCAAGATGTTGGTATAAACATTGAAGTACGTGAAAGTTCCACACCGATGAGATATAGATAGAACCGGCTCAAAAATGATAAATGAAAATGCCGGGATCAAAAATAGTGTCTTCATTCCCGAAGGATAAAAGGGAACGAGAAGTCACACCATATGTGAAGAAAAGAAAGAAAATCATGATAAAAATCTTGACTAACTCATCATCATCAGAAGGGGAATTCATGATAGCATGAATTTCATCTTTTAAGCTCAATTGGTCTAGACATATCCCGGGTGTGTCTAGATCAAAGTAGAAGTTATCATACTCCGGTAGAGATATGATATGAGTGAGTTTACAGGAGAACTCCTCAAAGGCGAATGATTCATATTCGGGATTGATTTGAGTGAGTTCACTAGGGAACTCCTCAAAAGTGAATGATTCATAATCGGGGAGAGAATTATGAGAATGAGAAGTGGTAATACCACTAATCTTCTCTCCCATATGATCAAAATGGAACGTTTGCAATTCGGGAATAGAATCATTGAACAAAAGTTCACTATCCTCAAAAGGGATAGGATATGAAGTAGGCTTTTCATTAAAAGCCTTGATTCTAGAAATGAGAAGATTAACATTCAATAATGTAAGACGAAGAGCTTCGTCTTGGATTATTTCTTCATCATTCTCTTCTCCTAAGCTGACAGGCTCAGAAGGTAATTCCCCCATATAACTTATGTCTCCACAAGATAAAGAATAGTCCTCATCAGAATCAGAGAACATCTCAATATGATCATTTTGGAAGACAAGAGGAGGAGGGATATCACACACATGATCAAGAATTCCCTGTGACTCTCTAGGGATTGGGACAAGGTCCTCAACACTAGACTTTATGAATTCGTCCGATTCCTTTTCAGGAACAGTGTCAAGATGCTCGTCCCCCATGTTTAGAGAGTGAGTGGGAGCTTTGGGTGTGATGGCAGTTGCTTGAGAATAAATCTCAACTGCAGGAATATCCACTGATGAACTTGATGAATCTTTATAAAATTGTAGGATACCAAGTGCATCCTCATCATCACTGTCATCAGGAATAAAACGAAATTGAGAGCCAGATCTGGCTGCTTTTTCTTTTGCAATTGATTCCCTAATAGATTTTTCAAAGGCAATTTGGGAATTTATTTTAGCAGCCTGCTCTTCAGCTAGCAATTCTTCCATGGATTTCTCATGTGAATTTTGAATGACGGGACATTGTGGGAGTGGAGATTTGTCAAAACCGGAAGGTTGACATTGATAATCATCATGAGGACCCCCACAATATACACAAGAAAAACTGGGAACATTATGAAATGCTGTTTTACTCAACTCCTCAGTTCTTTTCACCGACTCCAGAAGCTCTAGATAAGTGTCTTGTTGGGTTTGCTGAGGAGTTTGAGTTATTTGGCACTGTGGAGGTTGGTCGTGATAGTCGTAATTGTTACAAGGAAATGGATTCCCTGTTTGACAATCAGAGCTGAAATGGGGACCTCCACAGTTCTCACAACAGTAAAACTGTTGAGCCTGGATTGGTGAATCATATGGATATTGGTCATAACCAAAGTTCTGAGCATCACCGGAAAACTGTTCATAGACAAACGTGTTTCCGGATTGACATTCAAATCCTTGGTGAGGACCTCCACAAAATTCACAGCAGTTATGTTGATTATATGAAGATAAGTCGGGCTGTGGTGGGTAATTGGAAAAATTTGAGGGGTCGTTAAATGAGTTCGGATTAGGATCATAATCAAATGAATTCCTCGAAGCACAAAACAAACAACTCCCGTTACGAATATCATTACCACACTGTACACACGTACACCAGCTACATGGTGAACCAAAAAGAGGCTCACCACAACCGACACAAGGAATAAACGATTCTATTTGAGAGTTATGAGAAGGAATCGGTTCATTCAAAGAATCAACAAAACCAACATGGTGATCTGAATGACTATTAAGACTCGAAGAACATTTTGAAAAATCCGGAGGTGGGACAAGTGGTGTGCTCTGAGAGCTAGCAATTTCCACTACTTCCGTTATGGTCTCCGGTTCTGGTTCTTGAGAAATGTGAAGATTAGGCAAGTCATTCTTGCTAGTCACCGGTCTAAATTCTGCATGTTTGCTTTTAACCGTAAATCGTGAAAGTGTAGGATCAATTTTAGACGGCTTAGGAGCAATCGAGGGGTTAGATCTTTGGATAACCGTAGGTTGGACGTATTTAGCACCTCCATTATCAGAGGGAAGTACCTGGTCCTTTGTCCCCCCGGTTTCTCGTTCCATTTCCCTACGCAGAATTAATGGATCATCATGAACAACACGAATTCTTGACATTTGTGATAAAGTAGGAAGTTTTTCAACTTCGTTCCAGAATTCGTCGTAGTTGAGAGATTCCATGAGAATAGAAGAAGTTAGAATCAAATGGATAGAGGGTAAAGGAATAAAGAATCAAAAAGGGTAAGAGGGTAAAGATGAATATTTTTGGATTTTTGGATAAATATTTTGTAAAAAACAAAGAATGAAAATATTTTTGGTGTTGTTAACACTTTAAGAAAAGTGTTAATGAACTTTTTGATTTTGATTAACTTTACAAAAAAAAAACTGTTTACAAAAAGGTGATATATGTGCAAGTACGGGTCTGAAAATGCTTAGGACACGCTTACAGCCTCCCCGGCAGCGGCGCCAAAATTTGATTGGTGCAAAACCGTCAAGTTATCTCACACAAGCTAGCCACTTGTGAATGGCTAACCGTAAGAAACTTAAAACAGTTCAAACACCAAATGCAATTTAAGATCAGAGGAATATAGTGGATTCCTGGGTCGTTAAGTCCCACGGAGGATGAATTGGTGTTTAACACAGACAAATGTCGAATAATCACTAAGGATAGTGATCAGTAAGGATTTTGAGATATTTATACCTAAAGAAAGGATTAATAAATTACAGCGACTTAAATGCAAATTAAAGAAAATTAAAAAGTTAAAATATATTAAATAAACGCTATCACTATTTTTAAAATCGATGAACGTTTAAAACCTAAAACGTACGTTTAAATAAAATTACGTTAACGTACAAAATAAAACGTGAGTTTTAAGAAATAAAAGGCCTACAAATATAAAAATGACATTTTTACAATCCTAATAATAAAAGAAAATTATTAGAAAAAGAAAATTATTTTTAAAACTATTTATTTAATTATTATTAATTAAAAACCACTTTTAACTATTATATAATAACCTAAAATATGATAAAATATGAAATAAAGCTAGAAAAATAAAATTATGACTTAGAAAAATCTAAAATATGATAAAACTTATTTTAAAACTAAAAATACTTTTTTTTACACTTTTTATGTATTTATTATTAATTTAATACTATTTAAAACTAATTAAAATGCTAGAAAATACTATTTAAACCAAGAAAATTATGGAAAAATAATTTTTTAGGCTTTTTATATTTATCTTAATCTAGGAAAATTGAAAACATATTTTTTTAAACTTTTTCTGATTTATTTGTATTAAAAGCTATTTAAAAAGGATTAAAAACTGTTTTTAAATAAAGAAAAATACTAAACAGTGATGGAAAAATCTGAAAATTTCAGGAAAATACTAAAATGTAATTCTTAATCTATGAAAAATATAAAAACATATGCTTATGTGTGAGAATATGAGGCTGCAGTGAAACTGCTTATTAATAAGCACTTCAAAATAAGCCAAAGTCCACAAATGGACACCAAATGAACACAGAAGCTAACTAATGCTATATTAAGTCTAAATTAGCTAATTAACAGTACTCTTAATTATTAAATAAGCTTAAACTAGTTTTGAGCTTATTGGATTAATAATGAAAAACAATGATTAGGAGGCTTACTTTAAGCTATTGCATAAGCAATCCCAATAAGCAAAAGGGAGAAACAGATATAGGGATCTAAAGATCACCTAGCTAACTACACAAGAACCAAAAATCGGCTCCTCACAAGCTTGAATGAAGCTTGTGCAAGGGCTGCAATATGCCTGTGCACACTCAGTGAATGCTGAGTGTGTGCACAGGGCAAATCAGGCCTTATTGGAAGCTGATTAAAAGCTTATAAAAGCTTGATAAAAGGAAAACAAAACCGATATTATTAAACTAGACCTACTGATCTTGCAAATCCCAAAGTCTCATTGAATTTGAACCAGAATTGAGTATATGAGGGATTCACAAAGTTTTGCAAAAACCTGATTTTTCAACTTTTGACTATTGAAGACAGACTTGGATATTTGACTTTTATGAACTTTGATTTGATTCTATGGACTGAACATGTTATTATAAGATGAAAAGAGATTATCTATAGCTAGGGTAACAACTTTTAAGCATGTAAAATGAATTTGGTAATCCAAATTCCTAACAGTTACCAAATAAGATGAGATTAAAGCTATTTTTGACTTTTTACTAATAAGCACAGGTTTTAATGACTTGACTAAGTTATATAGAACTAGTATGACATTAAACAGCAACAAACAACATCAAGTATGGGCTGGAATGCCACTAAATCAGCAAATCCAAACACACCTGCAACTAACTGTTTTGAAGCTTATTGAAGCTTAACACTGATTTAAGCAAAGATACTGATTCATACACACATTTAATGTTATAAAGGACTGATTTAAGCTCATAAACACTGATAATAACAACTAAGACCTAATAATCACTATTATGCAATATTACTTAGTGAAATATTGAAAACTCAACAATTGAGAAAACTAAGAACAAGTAGCTTATTTTAAGTAATATCTTGACTTATCAACACCAAAGAAGTATGAAATCACATGAATAAGCAGTGTATAAGCTTTTAAACAGTAAATTGCTGAAATGAAGAAATAAGCTTACAAATTGGAATTCAAACATAAACAAAGAACCAAGGCATGAGATCACACCTATATGCTTACCACTAAGCTCTAAACCAATAATCAATCCAAAGTTAGCTCTGCATCACCAAATATCATGACCAAATCCATTTTGAGCTCTTCAGTTGACCTTTGTTGACTTTTATGGTTTTTTCCAAATTGAAACACTAGAGTCTAATACAAACTCATGAAAAGCTATAACAAGCTTATCTGAGCTTATTGGAAGGATAAAAGAGCTTATGAAACTTATAATAAGTATAATTGACTTAATACGAATTATCAAGAAACATGAAAACTTGAAATCTTATTTAACTTGAATAATTACAATACAAAAGTGACTTATAACTTGAAACAAACTTGATTTTACACTAAGACTTGAAATTTAAGTTAAAACAGACATTTAAAGAACTTTTACACTACTAATGGTCTAAAAACATGCGACCACACTTTCTTCTCCTTCTTTCTTGATTTATATTGATCTTTCTGAGTCTGTGGGTCCCACTTGATCTTTCCCATCAATAATATCAGCCTTTGGATGGGTCAAATACATCTTAGCCATCAAATGGCATTTTGGCGCCAAAAAGTCCTAAAGCAGGTTTTAGCATTTAATGCTTCTTGGGAGGTTGTGGAGGTGGAGGGGGGATGTTAACCAGCTGGGGGGATAAGGTAGGTGAGGTGGAAAGTGGAGGAGAGGTGGTGAAAACCAGGTGGTTTCAGGTATGCAGGGGTGAGGGAGAGGAGTGAACAGTGGACGTGGTATTTCAAATTTAAAAATTGGGCCGGGTTAGATATTTGGGCCAGCTGGGTTTAATTTGGATTTGGGTTTGGATAATATAGGGATCCGTTTGGTTTTATTTAAGCACAAGGACCAATATTGTAATTTGGTGAAAAGTGAGGGACTGAAATTGACAAGTTTCCAAGGTTATCACAAGGGTCAATCCTGCAAATAATGGTTAGTACAAGGACTAAATTTGCATAAAGTTCCATTTTTATAAGTCCAAGGACCAAAACTGCAAACTTTGATATTCTAGGGACCAAACTTGTAATTTTTCCAAAGTTTACCATAAGGACCAATTTTGTCATTTATGAATAGTACAAGGGTTATATTTGATAAGTTTCCATTTTTGAATAACCCAGGGACCATTTTTGACACTTTTCAAAGTTGAGGGGCCAAAGTTGTCATTTTGTAATTTTTAAACTTTGAAGGGTTTGTTTTGACAACTTTTGTAACTTGGACCTTAAATGACATTTTACAAGTTTTTGAATTTACCAGGGACTAATTTTGACAATTTTTGAAACTTGAGGGACTAAAACTGCCAATTATGCAAACTTGATACGTTTTTCATCTGATTTTGATATTTTTGCATTTAAAACACATAAAACACTTATTTGTGATATTTTCATCATTTTGATGCATTTCTGAGTGTTTTCAGATGTTTTTGCAGTCTAGATAGTACAAAAATGATGAGTATTTAGACACTCATCACTCTTCCACACAAGGGTTAGTTTAAGCTATCTTTGGTGGAACAAATCTTGAATTAAGTGTTAGAATCTTGAGTTTTAGCTGCTAAGAAAATGGAACACCGTTAGTCTCACCGCGGAAGGGTGGGGTCTTCCGCAGTCAACCTCGGGTGTGAGAGTAAGTATTGGTTTCGAGAGATAAAGTATTCTAGAGAGAAAGTAAGTCCAAGTTGCCGTTTGAACAGTGGCGAAGACCCTTATTTATATGTTGGACTTTTTTGTCGTGTTCTCATGGTCACGGGTCATGAGAACGAGAGTTATTGGCGGGGAGAGCGCAAGTCAACCCAGGAGGTTGTCCTGTTGTTGTGATAGCGATGGTTTTGGGCGGCAATCAGCAGTGCTTTCCCTTTCGAGGACTGTGGGCGATAGTACCTCATTCCCATGTAAGATTCCTTACCTTTTGGTTGTACCGTAGCTAAGCTTTCCCCGGATGGTGCTATGTATCCGCGGTTACGATCCCTTGTTATGGTGGCGTGCAGCAGGGACGGATGATGTCCGGGGCAAGTCTAGACCGATAGGTCTTTCTCCAGGGCTGGCCCGGTTCATCTACTCGTGTCCGGGGGTATCGTACACGATCAAGTCCCCCCGTCTAGTATGCTTGCTGGCTGGGAACAAGTATTCTAGACTTAATCATGTTAGTTGGCCACGGTACCACATGCCGCGGGTTATCCTTGTTTGTGTTGACTGTACATTCCGCTTTCTTGTGGATAAGTGTTACAGCTTGCCCTCGATAGTCGCAAACTGCTTCTTGACCGCACAATGTCTGGCTGATGTGACGCATTGGCTGCTATCATCTCATCCGTTGATCTGTTTGATCCTGGACCATTAGATACGGATCAGGGACGTGGCCCAATCTTATCCGTTCAATAGGCGGTTACTTTGTCTTTCAAAGGGTATAAATACCCCTTATTTTCACCTTTTTTACTAATGTTGCTCCTGCGTTTGAGAATACTTTTGAGAGAGAAAATGTTATACCTTTGTCTTCTTCACTTCCTTAGAGGTTAGGTTTTCCTTCCCTCCTCGGCTTACAATGGCTAAAAAGTTTCTTAGCGATTTTACGTGTGAGTTAGAGCAAAAAGATTTACGCGTTTCGCCGGAAATACCATATTCCAGATGAGGTGGATCCAACCCTTCCTGGACCTAATGATACCATTAAGGATGCGCCTGAGGGTAAAATAGGCATGTATACCCGATTCTTTGAGTTTTTTAATTTTAGGATTCCTCTCTCTAAGTTCCTTTACAGCGTTCTAAAGTATTTTCAGATACATATGTCGCAGCTGTCTGTTCTAGCTGCGGCAAGGATTAGTCATTTTGAGATCCTCTGTCGCATTCACGGCGGCGTTCCCACCGTACCCCTATTTTGGAAGTTTTATTATTCCGGTATGAATAATGGGTGGTTGACATTAGAGAAGAGGAAGGGTCCTAAGTCATTAGTTGTCCCGGTCTGTCACACTGCTCCCCTTGATTCTGTTAAGAATTAGAAGGAGTATTTTTTCTGGGTCAACTCCACCATTTTTCCACTGTCAATCCCATGGTATAACAAGCTTTCTGTTGACCATGATCCACCCCCTTCAGATGATGATGTGGACCTTGCTTTATTGTCTTTGTTGGATACGAAACGTGCTCCGTTCCGAAAATATCTGGAGCCGTTTCTGTGTCTGATTGGTCTGAGCCGCGCTTGGGATGATAAGACGGCGCACCCTACATATATGGTGTCTGATGATGAGGGTGGGTTTCTTTCTTAGGGTTTTTCGCGTCAGTCTTTTGATTATATATATGTGCCATTTTCACTAACTTTTTGTTTTAGCTTTTGTAGAGATTGATTTGTTTGCGTTCATTAATCAGCCGGATTCGTTTGTAGTGGAGTTCAGGGAGAGGATTCTGAATAAGGATGAGAAGACCCTACAAGAAGAAACTTTTGACCGGGTCGTGGAGCCGACGGAGGATATTATTACTTTGGTAACGGAGACAATTATTGATTCTATGGAAGCTCCCAAGGCTGCCAAAGCTACTGGAAAGAAGCGAGTCACATTGAATGTCCCTTCTAAGAATCCGAAGAAGAAGAGAATTACTCCTCTAGTAAGAAATCTTTTATTATGGTCGCGGTTATCTGTGTTTTAGTATATTTTTAACACAAGTGTTTTAACTTTGCAGAGACTCCGGCTTCGGAGGCTGTTTCGGTTTTGGAGCTTCACGACGAGTCCGACTCTAGGACTATACGTTCGGGTCCTGTTATTGTGTCCTCTGAGGCTTCTCCTTCACACCCCCCAGATCCGGATACTCCTAGCAAGACTTCGACCAGCATTCATCTAGAAGCTACTAAGTCAAGCATGCCTGGGCCATTTCAACAACCGCATCAGGATAGTGGTTTTGAGGCTGATTCTCCTCCTCCGGACTCTGCTGCTCATCGTCCTGCTACGTCTGATGATGATTTTTATCAGTCCATGTCTGTGGACACTGTAGAGGCCAAGAATGTCTATGTTTCGAGGTGGCTTCCTACCAATGAGTTCCGTATGGACGATGCCTGGGTTTGCCAGAGTTTGATTGACAATCTTTCCACTCCTCGCTATTTGTTTGTTCTTCGCAACATGTTGCACCAGGACTTATTGGATCAGTATAACATTATAACTTAGCAGCAGGCGTGCATGTCCTCGGAGGTTCGGTAAGGCTTGAATTTGATTTGAATCAGATAGCCAAATTGACCAAGAAGCTGGAGAGGAGAGATAGCCGGGTGGCTAGTTTGATGGATTGCGTGTTGGAGCTGGAGATTGAGGCCGCACAAGCAAGGGGTCTCCGTGAGCTTGTTACGGCTCTTGAGGGTGAGTCATCAGAGGTAAAGAGACTTCGTGACCGTTTAGCTCAACTGGAAGCTTCGATTGCTCCTAAGGATCAGCAACTAGCAGATCTCACTGTTGAAAATGCTGAGCTGAAGGGTCAAGTGTATGGGTTGTCTGCTGTGTGTGAAGAACTGAAGACGCGGGTTAAGGATGCGGGTTTTCTAGGGGAAAGTTAAAGGAATGCGAGGAGAGTGTCCGGAGGAAGTATGATGAGCAGTTGGTCATTTTTGATCAAAAGCTGGCAGATTTGAACCGTGACTTTGATGAGGAATTGTTCCCCAGCTGCCTTCTTGCTGTGGAGAGGAATAGGTGAGTCGTTCGGCACGGCTTCCGCAAGGCCGGGATGATGTTTAAGCAATCTCTGGAGTTTCAAACTCGTCTAGGGGACTGTATTAGCAAGGCTATTGCGGAAGGGCTTCGACAGGGCTTGGAGGTCGGGGTTGTTCATGGTGCCAAAGGCACAAAGCTTGAGTCCATTCAGGCATACAATCCAAAAGTGAAGGCGCGGTTCAATGAGTCTGTTAGCTAATTAATGTGCCTTTTTCTTTGCTGGAATCGCTGGAGGCGTGCAAGGATGCCCCTCTTGAATACTTGATGGCTAAGTTGGTTCTCGAGGAGGAGCGTCCGAGTGGGTCGGGCGAGTTTGCGTTTTTATTCGTTTTCATACATTTTTATATGTGAAAAAACAAACGAAAACGTATAAAAACGGAAAAAAGCGTATTAAAATGGTGAAAACGTATGAAAATGGACGAGAATGTAAAAAAACGTATAAAAACGCAAGAAAACAAATGAAAATGTATAAAAACGGACGAAAGCGTATAAATACGGATGAAAACGTATAAAAACAGATGAAAAACGTATAAAAACGGATGAAAAAAGTATAAAAACGGATGAAAACATAAAAACCGACGAAAAAGTATAAAAACAGACAAAACATATAATAACGGACAAAGACGTATAGAAACATACGAAAACGGATGAAGACGTATAAAAACGGACGGAAATGGATAAAAACAGACGAAAACGTATAAAAACTAATGAAAACGTACAAAAACGGACGAAAACGGATAAAAACATATGAAAAAGGATAAAATAAAACGAAAACGTATAAAAACATATGAAAGCTTATATAAATGGACGAAAACGAATAAAAACGGATGAAAATGTATAAAAATAGACGAAAACGTATAAAAAACGACAAAAACGAATAAAACGGATGAGTACATATAAAAACAGACGAGAAGTATAAAAACGGACAAAAACGAATAAAAACGTATGAAATCTAATAAAAACAGACGAAAAAGGATAAAAACGGATGAAGACGTATAAAACGGATGAAAACGTATAAAAAAGACGAAAACGTATCAAAACGGACGGAAACGTATAAAAACGGACGAAAACGGATGAAACGTATAAAACGGATAAAAACTTATGAAAATAGACGAAAATGTATAAGAACGGTTATTCAATACTATTTGTCGTTGTTTACAGTAAGAAATTATTATGTTCCATGATTTAAAAAAAAACTGTAAAACCCAAAAAAAAACCCGACCCGATCCGGCCTATGTTTGACCCATACGTATCTAGACTTATCCTTCCAAGTGACCCATACCCATATTGACCCAGACCCAACCCGACCCTACCATTATGTCACCTCTACCCACAACTAAAATATGAAATATAATAAAAGATGACACGCATATTTAACGTGAAAAACCCCAATATGGTAAAAACCACGAACATAGAAAAATACGTTTCACTATGTAAAAAACTAGGAGTTACACATTCTTTCTAGCTACAAGGATAATACAAATCTTTATCTCTTGTAACTAGCAGATATACTAAACTCTCTAATTAGCTCACAAGTATACAAGAAGAGCTATGTGTTTTATATGCCTTAAATGAGGCAAATGACATCATGCATGACCAAATGAGAAACCAAGTTGTTATCCAAGTGATAAGATTCTCACAGTAGAGAATAAGATACAACGTATCTTCTCATATTTTAACATCTTACATCTGCGCAACTTTATATTTTAACACCCCTTAAGTGTAGCATCATAAAAAATTAATTCTAACTGATTACACTGTATATTTTAGGAAATGATTTGCACACTCCTTATTTTGATTGGGACACTCATTGTACAAATATACATAGCACACTGTAAACACTGTACAACTATGTTATGCACAAAATAGAGTGTCCTAATCAAAACCTTGAGTGTGCAAATCAATTCCCTATATTTTAACTCTCTTATATCATTTTTACCTTTTATTAAAAAAAACACATCATTAATAAAGGTTCATTAGGTAGCTACGAAACGAATATTTTTAGGCCGCCGCAATGAGAGGCAAAAATGTTTCGTTGGTAACACAAACCACGTAGTGCTTCGTAAATACATTACATTAATATGAATGATGCAAATTATTTATATATTATGAGTATGTTTGATTAACATTCATATAATGATCCACAAACCCATCAAACAATTTACTAAATTGATCACTAATGATGAAAACGACTAATACATTTACAGTAGGAAAATACAACATAAGAAACAAATCCCAAACTCGAAGATTGTTGTTTACAAAGTGTCCTTATGAAGCCACCTCACAAGCATGCTTAAACATTCTCTAGGTTTGTACTCTGGAGTTGTGTGACCTCCTCCCTTTACCAATACAAAATGATTTACAAATCTGTTATGATATATACTGACGTTCTCGCAAAACCAAACGTATTATAATGGACAGAACTGACACTAACTAAAGAGATGTTTGCAGGCAGGATTTCTCACCTTTGCAGTAGCAAATGTCAAGCTGTAATCATATTTTGAGTATTTTACAGTGTATCTGCAAAAGATATTTTAGCAAGATATTGCACAAATATTACTAGTCATGGTTGCTTGAAGTGACAAAAGAACTAACCCGGAAACTTGTTCGTCAACGAACCATGGTCTCCAATCATCAATGACCGGAAGGTTTAGTGTCTCAATCCAGTATATGGTGCTAATATATGGGACAACCATGTCATGATCTCCACTGTTTAAATACAAAGATAGAAGAAAAGCCAAATTATTAATATGGATATTTTGCTTTCAAGATATCTAAATACAATAATGAGATGAAGCATAGTAAAGGGTATTCACCTATATATAAGAGCACGGCAATTTTTCTCACTAAGGTTTCGATGATAGCTAACAACACACATGACGTTATGTGTGTAAGATATATCTTCTTTATCAATATAAAAGTCGAAGGTGTCATTGCATCGCACCCACTCAGTTTCGCCAAATTCCTGGGGTTTACACAATTCTATACTAAATAATCATTACGTAAATAAGTAGTTCCACTGTAAACTACAAACCTTACGAATGTGAAGAGCTTCTCTCACATCTTTGCTATTTAGCCCACACAGAGGAATATAAATAGTTGTCATCCTGCAATAAGTATAGATGGAAGTGTCAAGATAGGCAGGCTGGGTAACAAGTTAAATCAGCTTCGGGTTGAAATGGGTTGTTTTCAGTACATGCCAAAACGGACGGGCTCAAACACGTTTTACCCATTTTTATAGTTATTTAATGGACATAATATGAATAAAAAACAATTTGGTTACGATAATAACATAATATTTGAATATAATGAATTAGGATGTTGAATGCATAATGAATATATTATGGGCCACTTTAAGCTTGTTCGGCGCGTTTAAGCCATTCCTCTTTCAGCTAAATCTTTTAAATTGATCATATCACCCGCTTTAGATAAAAACAAAGTAACTCATTTATTAGTATATGCTTCGGAATTTCCACATCTATATAACACTAATTGATTGACAAGTAGTTTCAAGATGACCATCATACATGCAAAAACCCCATTGGAAAAAACACACGAGTGGCGGTCGGGTTCAGGTTGGGGGCTAGTGCAACCAACTAGAACACGGCTAAGGTCACACATGTCAACCTAACCTGAATACACATAACATAGACATAACCTATGTAACCCAAAAATTTGTACACGTTATGACAACTTGACTTTCTATAAATAAATATTTCAAAACTTAGACGAGTTTTCCGGTCAATATATTTAGCCAATACTCAACCTAAACATGATATGTTTATTACACGAGTTATGCAGGTTGACACATTTACAACCCAAAACCCATTTTCACCCATCCTAAAACTTTTATTTCTAGTCGATTTAAGGTCGTGTTTTCATGACAGGAATTGCCACTTCTTAGAAAATCACCCACACAAAAGGAGAGAAAGAGAGAGTAATACTCGACACCATTGTGTCTGAACTTGTGGTAGTAACGACCAAATATCTACAGAAGCCTCGTCTAAATCTCCTAAGCCCCTTCTGTAGAGATCAGATGTTAAGGTATCTGTAGTCTCACAATAAGGCTCTAAAATATGGGAAAAGAGAATTCTTCCAAGGCACTACAGGTCAAAAACAAAAGGCATTAAAGTGAATACTGAGTCAGAATAACATGCTGATAAATCAAGTTGAGAACTAGCTCGTGTACCTTGTCTACCACATCAAGATCATGTACACATAGAGTATTGTTGGGATCTGCATTCCAGTACTCTCCGTGGCAATTTTCTTTAGTTGATTAAAAAATATGTAACTCATTAATATGGGTTGGGATCCTCTCAAGTTACTTGAGTCAAGTTGGGGCAATATGAGCCATTGGATTTGATCCAATGGCTCAAATCAAAAGAAGTTCTTTTAATTTGAGCCATTGGATCAAATCCAATGGCTCATGTTGCCCCAACTTGACTCAAGTTATACTTACAACTTGAGAGGAAATACTTATAGCTGACACACTTGATTACCTTGTAGATTGCATCTGATAATGTTGTCCCAATATCTAGATCAAAGTTTGTAGATTGCAAAATAAAGTAATGTGAATAAGTAAATTTGTCTATTAACCTTCTAAGTGATTCGATTCATACATATATATATGTCCTAACCGATGCAATCTAAACATCATGATGGTTCGGTTTTGTAACCGCCATCTCATAACCGTTTTTCGGTTATTATGTTTCTAGTTGACGAGTTTGGTCCTTCGTCTAATAATTTTTACATATGAAGCATAAGAATTAAGATTATTGGTTCACATTCTCATTCTTAATCTTGATCGTTGCTTCGTCCTAAATCTTGAACTCCGAGCATTTGTCGCATAGTCACGAACTTCAATCTTGGTAGTGCCTTCGTTAGAATATCTGCTCTTTGTAGTTCTCCGCTGACATGTTCCACATTGATGTGCCCATTCTCTACGCTTTCACGAATGAAATGGTAGCGAATATCGATGTGCTTGCTTCTTCCATGAAAAACTGGGTTCCTGACAAGTGCTATTGTTGAAATTTTATCGACCTTCAGCGTTATCCTTTTCTCTTCCCATCCAGTTAGTTCACTAAGCAATCGCTTTAACCATAAGGCTTGACATGCTGCTGCAGTAGCCGCCATGAATTCTGATTCACATGATGATAGCGCCACTTTTGGTTGCTTCTGAGTACACCAGGTAATGGGTGACTCTCCGAAATAGAATACTATCCCATTAGTTCCTTTTCCTTGATCAGTGTTGATTCCATAACTACTATCGTTGTAACCTGTAATCTTGCAGCCGCCTTCTTGCTTGTATATTATGCCATGCTCCTTTGTTCCTTTGATATATCGGATTACTTGCTTTACCGCCTTCAGGTGATGATCCTTCGGGTCTTGCATGAATCTACTGAGTAGTCCGACTGAGTAACTAAGATCTGGTCTTGTATGCAGTAAGTACCTGAGACTTCCGATTAAGCTTCTATAATAAGTTGCGTCAACTGAGTTTTCATCTTCCACCATGACCAACTTAGTACCGGTATCCATAGGTATCTTCGTATCGTTGCTGTCTGCCATACTTGTTTCCTTCAAGATATTGTTAATATATCTTGTCTGCTTGATTGTAATCTCTCCTCCTGTCTGTGTAACTTCTATCCCAAGATAATAAGCTAACAATCCTAAGTCGCTCATTTCAAATATATCCTTCATCTGGGATTTGAATTATCCGATTTCTTTCCTTGGAGTGCTTGTGATTATCAAATCATCTACGTAGACTCCAACTATAAGTGTAGAATTCTTGTTTCTCTTCGTATAAACTGCTTGTTCGAGATTACACTTCTTAAAGTCTAAAGACTTTAATGTTTGATCAAGCTTCACATTCCAATCTCTTGGTGCTTGTCTTAAGCCATATAATGCTTTAGTAAGCTTATAGACTTTTCCTTTGTGTCCTTGTTGAATAAATCCTTCAGGTTGTGTAACGTAGACTTCTTCCTTTAAATCTCCATGTAAAAATGCCGATTTTACATCTAAATTATGTACTTGCCATCTGTGATATGCTGCTAATGCTAATATCAACCGAACTGTCTCTATCCGAGCAACCGGTGCAAATACTTCATCGAAGTCTATTCCTTGTTCTTGTACATAACCTTTTGCTACTAACCGTGCTTTATATTTAATGATATTTCCTTTTACATCCCTCTTGGTCTTGTAAACCCATTTGAGTCCTATTGCCTTCTGATTTTCTGGCAATGTAGTAAGAGTCCAAGTATTATTTTTGTTGATTGAATCCAATTCAATATCCATGGCCTCAATCCATTTCTCATCTGTTGATGCTTCCTTGTAGTTATGGGGTTCTCCTTCCGTAAATAATAAACTTTGTGGTTCAACTCTACATGCATACTTATATATTTCGGTCATATCTCTGTATTCACGTACGGGTGTATCATCAAATCTATCTCTTGAGTTCTCTATAGAACTAGTAGTAGCTTCTTCTTCCTCTTCTGAGTGTGGGTCGTAATTGTATGTCGGTGGTGTGATTGGTGAAACTGGATCAGGAGTCTGATCTTGTTCATGATACGTGTTGTCATCGTTTTCTGTGTTGACTGGTGTAAGGTTTTCATTGTTAACTCCTTCTACCACAAAACTAGTCCAAAATGTGTCTTGTGTACTCGTATCTTCTTCATCTTTATTCCAATTCCACGGTTTTGTTTCCATAAACTTTACGTCCCTACTAACATGTTTCTTCTTGGCTATTAGATCATATAACCTACATGCTTTTGATCCTTCCTCTACTCCTAAGTAAATAAATGGTATGCTTCTGTCGTCCAGCTTCTTTAAGTGAGGTATCGTTATCTTTGCATAAGCTGTGCATCCGAATATTCTTAGGTTTTCCAGATTAGGTTTTCCAGATTTGGTTTTCTGTTGTAGAATGCCTCGTATGGAGTTTTATCTATCAGGGCCCTCACAGGTACCCTATTGAGTATGTAAATTGCATGGTTAACTGCTTCCGCCCAAAAAGTTAAGGGTAACTTCATTGCTTTCATCATACTCCTTGTAGTTGATAACACTGTCCTATTCCTTCTCTCCACTACTTCATTCTGTTGTGGGGAGTACGGTGCTGTCAACTGTCGTGCTATTCCGTTTTCCTTACAGTACCTTGTGAATTCATTTGATGTGAATTCACTACCTCTATCCGTTCTTAGCATCCTTATTTTCAATCTCATCTCCATTTCTATATTTTGTCTAAATTCCTTAAATGTACTAAATGCTTCATCTTTCGATGTCAGAAAGTAGGCCCACATAAAACGTGTACAATCATCCACTAACAAGAAAATGAGCTTCTTGCCTGAGTGTGTTGCTGGACTTACAGGACTGCAAAGGTCTCCATATACTAAGTCCAACGGGTTCTTTGATATGAATTTAGCTTGGTTTGGAAATGGTGTTCTACTGTGTTTTCCTAATAAACATGCGTCACATATCTGCCCGGCATGATTTATCCTTGGAATTCCTTCTACCAGACCTTTCCTAGTCATCTTGTAGAGTCGATTCTTAGATCTTTCTACTTTCATCAACAACTTCTTGTTCTTATCATACAAAGTCAACTTGTTTCCGTCCATAATGACCTTACAACCTATTTCCGTAAGTTGTCCTAGACTAAGTATGTTGCTCTTGAGGTTTGGTATGTAGTATACTTCCGATACTACCTTCTGTTCCTGGTTCTTACAACCTAATAGTATAGACCCTCTACCCATTATCTGTACATACGATCCATCTCCAAAACGTACTCGTCCTGTTACACTTTCATCAATATCCCTAAAATGACTCTTTATTCCCGTCATATGGTTACTTGCACCATTATCTAAATACCATATGCTTGCGTCCGTTGTAGCATATTTCTTTGGTTGAATTTGTTCTTCATTCAACAACACTTCCTTGTGTTCAGTTTCGTGTATAGTCATTAATAGTGATGGTTCATCTTCTTCTAAGATAAGGTTTGATTGTTCCTGAGTTGCTGGTGTTCCTCTACAATTCCTTTTAAGATGTCCGATTTTATGACACCTGTAGCATTTTACCTTGCTTACATCCCACTCATTTTTATTCTTATCCGAACCTCTCTTTATAACTAGAGTTCCCTCCTTGTGAGTTGTTTCTATTTTTATTCTGCCAGTTCCCTCGTGAGAATTTTGATTTCCCTCCACGTTTGTAAAAACGTTTCCTATTTCCTGAGTGTTCGCCATGTGCGAATAATAGGTTTTCCTGGCTTTCTACTTGTCCTCCTTTCCAGAGTTTTATCATTTCCTCAAATGCCTTGAGTCTTCCAATGATCTCATCTTAAGTGATGTCGTTGAGATCAGTTGTTTGTTCTATGGATGCTACTATTTGAATGAACCTATCTGGTGTGGAGTCTAATAGTTTTTGAACCAAAAGTGATTCATCCAAAGTTTTCCCTAATTCTTTTGCCTTCGTGGCATAGCCGTTTAGTTTAGCCGTAAATGCATCCACCGTCTCATATTCCTTCATTTGGAGTGAGTTAAACCCAATCATCAATTATTGTAATCGTGCTTTCTGCACTCTATCTTCTCCAACGTGTCTTTTCTTTAGCGAATCCCACAAATCCTTTGCCGTCTCACAACCTGCTACTTGTAAGATCACATCTTCCGTCAACGCCTGATATAGGAAGGCAGTCATTGCCTTATCCTTCTTATCATCAACTTGTGTATCTATCTTTGGTTCTATTTCTTCCCATAAGCCATGTGCCTCTAGTATAACCTCAATTTGTATAACCCAAACTGTGTAGTTTGCGGTTTTCAACTTAGGGCATTGATATTGTGCAATAGGTGTTACGGGTTTTGTTGCAGTTGATGTACTTGCTATATCGTCGATAGTCATCTTGAAAGTGCTTAGTATCTTCACTTTCTAATTTAATGGGATTTATCCTTCCTAGTGTGGTTTTTCTATAAAAATATGGGAATTTCTAATCTTCCGGGAATCCTAATAATACGGGATCAATAAATAGTTCTCGGGATTTCCTAATAGTAATAAATAAATATTCTATACTATTCTAATAAAATGAAATCCAGAAAAAGTTTAACTTGTGACCTCGTCGATGCGATGAATACAAGTGTATTCCCTTTGTCTTGCGTTAGTAAATATCGTTAACCAACGTTTGTTTTATTCCCAAGTTGGTTCCTTTCTTTTCCTCGCCTCGAATTTACACCACTTTTGTGTCGAATTCTTTTCTTTTCGAACTCTTTGTCTCGAACCAGAAAAAAAACTTTGGCCTCCTTTTTCGAATTGGTTTCAAGGTGTTTCGACCTTTTTCTTTGAATTCTGCTTCTTCGAACAAAAGGTGTCTTGACTTCCTTTTGAACCTTTGAACTTGTAAACTTTGAATGAAAAAAAACTTTATGTCGAAATATTTATCTTTCCAACAAGCCCGAAAACAAGATTTGTTTTCTTTTCTTGTTCCTCCACACTACACACGTCTCCTTTTCCCTTGTACGTTATTTGATGTCTATATTCCGAAATCAAACTTCCCACGTACAAAAATTGGTACCGAGATGGTAACCAAATATCCGAAACAAACACGAGTTTTGCTTCTGATCTTCTTCACGTCGTTGCTTTCTTTGTGTCGTCCGACACTACTCCACACAAACTTGAGTACTCCTTCTTCTTATCAAGTACGTATTTCCTTCCACAACAACGTTTTCCCCGCGTATTTCCCGCGTATTCCTTCTACTTTGAGTTTGAATGTAACCGCGTATTCCTTCTATCCCAAACAAAGTGTATGAATTTCCTTCCTTCCCTATGTTGTCGCCAACAAGGTTTCCCCACCAATCCGTTTGGTGTAAACGTTTGCAATCCCCTACGTAAACGATCGTGCACTATCTTCTACGTATGCTTATTCACGTTTGTTTCTCTTGGAAGTAGAGAGAAAACAAAAAAAATCTTGTTGAAAACAAAATTCCTTCGTATGGAAAAATGTTTCCAGCGTATGAAAACACAAGTTTTCTGCGTATTCTCCTTGGGTTCTTTCTATGCGTATAATACAAAAACCGTTGCGTAAACACTGCTCTTGATGCCAATTGGCCAATTGAGTGCTTCTTGAATGCTTGATTTGTTCTCCATTGATTGATGAGGTTCGACTAGTTTTTTGTTTTTGCAGTTCTAGTAAAAATGGCCTTTTACTTTACACAAGTAACAACGAGATCTTTTTTCTTTCTTGGAAGTTGTAGGGTGTTGTTGGGTCTATTATAGATTTGATGATACAAAACAAGAAGAATGAAACATCAAGGACTTAAAGTGACAAGAAGGGAAACTACAAAAAGATGGAGGATTTGGAAGATTCTAGAAGATATGCTTAAAAGAATATTTAGTTTCCTAATTTTATTGTTTCCTAATTGTATTATGATTCCTCTTGTAAACCCTAGACGTCTCTAGTATATAAAGAGACATAGGGTCATTAGTTTTAGCAAGTACGTACAAGATGTAGACGTCTAAAGGTGTGTGTGGGAACCTAGGCGTAGGGATTGAGAAAACGCCTAGGGTTTAGTGGTTTAGTTAGTTAGTGTTAAAGATCAAGTATTTGATCTTTATTATTGTTTAGTTAGTTTATGATAATGAAAAACCTTGTTCATTATAACGTTAATTCTTATTGAATATTCCGCTTTCGTTATTATGTGTTCCTAGATATAATATTAGACCTCGTCTAAGAGCTTACAACGATCTTCACATGTGGTATCAGAGCCTGGGGCTCGTGATATCTAGGGATCTACAAGGTTTTATTGAAGAAGAAGGAAGAAAATTTCGAAGCTGTCAAAAATTCGTAATACTTCTGCAGCACTGTTTTCCAGAAGGCATAACTTTTTATTGAACCGTTGGATCGAGCTAAAATTTGAACTGGAGCTTCTTGGTATATGTATCTTTAATCTCACTGAAGGGATTGTCAATCAGAGCTCTCAATCAAAAGTTATAAGCAGTCGAAGTCTGCTGCAGAAAAATCCGTAAGGTTACAACAACACTGTTTTGAAACGATCATAACTTTTTCGTTAACCGTTGGATCGTAACGAAATTTTCGGTGGATGTTCTCTATATATCAATCTAACTTTCCACCGAAGGGATCTTCCATCTGAGCTTTTATGTGAAAGTACTGCTGAAAGTACTGCTGTTTGGATTAAAGTACTGTCGATTTCGAAAGTACTGCAGATTCAGTATATGAAAGTACTGCTTGGAATTCAAAGTACTGCAGATTATATATGAAAGTACTGATTTTTGTCCAAAGTACTGCTCAAGGTACTGATCTTTTTCAAAGTACTGCTCGTCTCCTTATGAAAGTACTGCAAGTCTCATTCAAAGTACTGCTTCTCGCATTCATTCAAAGTACTGTTCTTACAAAGTACTGCTCAAGGTTTTTGCATGGCAAAACTTATTTGGATTGGCAGTCTAATGGTTTATTACGAGGAGATTTGGAGTTAAGGGGAAGTCGAGCGTGATAATGGTTATGGATTTTTGGATGACACACACACAGAATGGTTGATTGGTCACACACACAAGGAGTTTGGATTTTTGTTCTTAAAAGATTTTAAAAAGCTCGAAGTTGATTTTATTGAAGAATTGATTACGAAGAGGATTATTTATCACTTATTTGAAGGTAAAGTGGAATTACTTGGTTTGTGTTCTTATCATCTAGCTTGTTGAATCTAGCAATGTGTGATTTTTCTTATGATGCTCTATGCACACATTGTCTATCACTTAAAGGAGTTACATTGTAGTGCTCAGTGTCTCATACTAGTTGAGGATTCTTGTCAAGGGATTGCGGTCTACTTATATTTGGTTCGTATAAGTATGGAGTTCCGTGGATAGTAAAAGATTTAAGACACAAGTTTGGGAAATTCTACTTCTTCATCAAGTTCGTTATATTTGGTGTTCTTCACAAGTGATCATTACATAAAGTCTACAGATTTTGAAGAATCAGTTGATCTACATGCATCACTCAAGGGGAAGTGTTTGATTTTTACTATTGTTGATCATTATTACTACTGCTAGTTGAAGTTTTCTATTGTTTTGAATCCATTTTTCTTATGATGCGTAATGGTGGGTGATTTGAAGCATTGGAAGTCTTAGATTGGAAGTATGATATTGGTTCGTAGTGGTGAAGATCATTATTTGCATACGTTCCCTATTTAGATAATAACAAAAAGGGGAAGAGATGTTTGAGTGACATGTTTAAGTCAAGGGGAAGATTGTTTCATTCATGGTGAGATTTAATTATCTCAATTTCTCTACTTCGTCTAGGGAAGTTCGTACAAGAACCGTGTTTGTTTTGTCATCATCAAATAGGGGAAGATTGTTGGGTCTATTATAGATTTGATGATACAAAACAAGAAGAATGAAACATCAAGGACTTAAAGTGACAAGAAGGGAAACTACAAAAAGATGGAGGATTTGGAAGATTCTAGAAGATATGCTTAAAAGAATATTTAGTTTCCTAATTTTATTGTTTCCTAATTGTATTATGATTCCTCTTGTAAACCCTAGATGTCTCTAGTATATAAAGAGACATAGGGTCATTAGTTTTAGCAAGTACGTACAAGATGTAGACGTCTAAAGGTGTGTGTGGGAACCTAGGCGTAGGGATTGGGAAAACGCCTAGGGTTTAGTGGTTTAGTTAGTTAGTGTTAAAGATCAAGTCTTTGATCTTTATTATTGTTTAGTTAGTTTATGATAATGAAAAACCTTGTTCATTATAACGTTAATTCTTATTGAATATTCCGCTTTCGTTATTATGTGTTCCTATATATAATATTAGACCTCGTCTAAGAGCTTACAACGATTTTCACAGGTGTACTCCTTGAAAAGTGGGAGGCGGTTGGGAATATGGAAAACGGTTTGAATTCTTTTCTGTTTGAGACTTTGAAGTATTAAAGGATATAACCTCTTTGAGTTTATCCCGTAGTAACTGCTTGCCATGACTTGATAAGCGTTTCTGTTTTCCTTCCCACCGGTAACCGTTTGGGGTTTCACCCCTTTGTAAGAACTTTTTATTTAACGTCACTTTTGTGCCCCTCCTAGATGACTCGTTCCAAGAATCGGAACGTGGGCTCTGGTACCAATTGTTGTCCCAATATCTAGATCAAAGTTTGTAGATTGCAAAATAAAGTAATGTGAATAAGTAAATTTGTCTATTAACCTTCTAAGTGATTCGATTCATACATATATATATATATATATATATATATATATATATATATATATATATATATATATATATATATATATATATATATATATATATATATATATATATATATATATGTCCTAACCGATGCAATCTAAACGTCATGATGGTTCGGTTTTGTAACCGCCATCTCATAACTGTTTTTCGGTTATTATGTTTCTAGTTGACGAGTTTGGTCCTTCGTCTAATAATATTTACATATGAAGCATAAGAATTAAGATTATTGGTTCACAGATAAGAGTGCCATATTATGAGCATATGGTATTCTTGAATTTAATTCGGCACTTGTATCTGTCAATGGATTCCCAAGCACGTACCCCTAAGATGGAAAAAGTATATTAAATTTAGTAATCCATGAAAACATTAGGTAGACCTTTTTCAAGGGCTGGAATGATAAAGTCCATTGCAAATAAGAAACTCAAACTGATCCAAATCAATGACAAATTCATACTTTGATATTTATATGCGGCCCTTCTCCAACTTCATTACCTACAAAGAAAAAAAACAACAATATGCATATACAGGGACTGAGCTACGTTATGGCTTGGATGCGCCATGGCCAACCCGAGATATAAATTAACTACAAGTAATATGTATATATTGTAATGTATTTTCAAAACTGAATTGTTTATAGCCCACCCAAAATATTATATTTAACCGACCCAAAGTATAAAGACACCCTCATCCAAGAGAATATTACTAGTTTATGGCGTCAATTGAAAAAATAAAGTTACAGAATTGGGTAAACAAATTCACCATACCATTTTTTCTGCAGTTCATTTTTTTATTTTTTTTGGCCCACCCGAAAACCAAATCCTAGCTCCGTCACTGAAGATGAATGGAGCTTTCTATGAATCAAACTTATATTTAATTTGTTTGTGAATTACCTCTATGCAAATCACTTAAAGCATCAATGAGTACCATTATATATTTCCTGAACAATCATCGGCGCCACCAGGCCAGCATAGGAATCAGCACCAAGATACAATGGAGTGCTGATAAATTTGGGATGATCCACAAGCCACTTTAACGAAAGACATATCAACCAAACATTTATATTGATTTGTGATTAAAATAGCTAATTTGGAATCTGCTCACCATGGTCAAATGGCATGTGATGCATCAATTGCATCAAATATTGATGAGTACTAAAAAAAAGAGAAAAGGAGGCCCTTAACAGGAAACGCCCATACCTTAGTCAGAAAATTGTAAATGTGTATTGTTGATGATGTATCATTCGTTATGTAAGCTTCGGAAGTTTTTGCATAGGAGAATCCTGACCCAGCAGGTTGATCAAGAAATATAATGCTTGCTGCCTAAAATATATAGGCGATTTTTCATTATATAAATAGGTTATACTCGTAAGCTTGTTAACATCAAACATATTTACTTTTTGTATAAGGAAATGAGCAACCTTGCATATTTTTTTTAGATGTAATCTATTATTCTACATCAACTACAATTCCACACATGCATTTCAAGGCAATCAGCATCACAGTCAAGTGATACTGTTGTTTGTAGGTTTTTTTTTAGAACGGCGTACTGTTGTTTGTATTAAGCATTGTATATTGTAAAAATGACAAGCAAAAACAGGTTATATCTTTGATACCTTTGTCCAACTGTAAGGGTTTATCTCAAGTCTTGCCTTCTCCAAAGTGGAATTTGCATAGTCAATAGTTAACTGGCCTGCACATGACCACCAAGGTAAGTGTCAGATACAAATACATTTCTAAACTTCACATTGCTGCTGTAGTGATAACCGGAATATCATAGTAGTAGCTACTACTAATTTTTAATATTCAGTACGTATAATGAAGTATCGTCATAACGGAAAAACTATACAAGGTATTATCAAAGTTTTACTATAACCAAACTATAGAATTGGTTTCCAATAGATAAATTTAGTCGACCGAATATCTACTGTACAAATTACTAGGTATGAAAAGTTAATATCATTTCTGTAGAGCTTGAAGCAGTAACATAGGTGGTAAAAGTAACAACTGATAAATCAAATCCAGCTTATCATTCCATTTGAAAAAACAAACTAAATGTTAGCTCAATGAATTAAAATCTGCAATAAGTAATATGTACCTATTTCATAGAATAGACCAGAAAGACCAGAACAACCAGGGCCTCCAGTGAGCGGGTCTTCATTTGGGTTCCCTTCGGACTCTATAAAGTAGTAAAATAACTGCATTTTATCTGATTCTCCGACCCCAATGTAACTTAAGGTACATTGATGCCTTAAGAGTTAGTATGTACTATATTCTAGACCAAGAATAAATAAGCATAAATGAATGTGACATTAAATCAACAAAGTTCTAGTAAAAAAAGAGAATGAGCTAATTACCCTGTCTCAAGTGTGAAAGGAAGATCTCCATCGAATCCCGGTAGTGTCTTAACCAGAAATTGTGACTCTATAACCTCCATTGAAGCTATCAGAACAAGTACAGCGAACACCATTCGGCTGACTCGACTTCTGGACTTGTTATAAAGGTCCCAATGTTGAAGACGAGACGGTGATCGTGGTTTCATTGTGGTTCTAAACAAAAAGTATTGGAAAGATTAATACCAGACAGCAGAGTTACTCAATATCTCAATCAACTTGCATGTTTTCCACTATCATTGCATAACGAAATGAAGCAATTCGTGATTGATGAAGACTAAAGTCCTAAAATAACTTGTTCTTTAATTTGTAGTGTATATTAAAAATCATATATGTGCTGTAAATAAGCTGAATACTGCAATTAACTTAACGAACTCTTTGGACAATAATCATATACTTGACACTGAAAGATTAAAGACATCTGTTTAATAAGATTGATTTGCTAGTGCGGACGTGAACATAAGTACATCACATTGCTCGGGTAGAACGATGTATATCTTATATTCCTGAGTTTGCTTGTGAATGTAATACATATTATGCTGTCTATTGTTTTTTGCAATTTACTGAACAACTACGGGTTTAAATGTTATACATATATCTACTCGAACAAAATTCAAAATCGACTCAATTTAAGTTGAGTCAAGCTCGAGTTTCCAGATAATCTCAATCCATGTTAACAGGTCTTTTAAAGAGAGTTTCCAGGATCGAAATTGATCAAAGCAACTTCATGCATATCATACACAAGAATCCAATAAAAAAAACAGAAGAGATTGGGTTTGAACCCTTAAATAGAAACTGATATTATGAATGAAAGGGTTGAATGTATGTTACAGAATTGTGACTATAAATACAAGATGAAACGTTCCTATGAAGAGGTATACCGTTTCATTAAAAAGTAATAGACACAACTTTTCCTTAAACGTTGTAACCCTAAAAGATATAACCATTTCTTTCTGCCTAATGGGTTTGTGGCCCAAAACAGAATAGTTTGCAGGCTTCTCATCTTTGCATTGCAGGCTTTTAATCTTTGGCATCAAGACATTAAAAAACGATCCAACAGTTCCCCCTTAATGTCGAGATGCCAAAGTCTTCTGAGTTTCTTTCTTCAGTTTCTTTCTTCTTATTGTCCCTTGATGCTCTCTTCAATCTTGATGTCTTCTTTTATAGTTTGTTGATACTTGTTATTAAAGATCTAAAAAAAATAAAATGCTCAATCTGACTATTCTTCTTGTCTGCTTATTACATAGGGTTTGATCACATGATCTTCTCGATCTTTATGGCATTCTTGCCTTGTGAAACATGTCCATCTGTTCCAAAGTGTGATCCCCTTGCAGTGCTATAATAGCAATTGAAGTCGTCCCTTAATAGATTGTAGCAGGTTTTGATCTTTCACCATGTTCTTTGACAGGCCAAGTATCTTCTTTGAAAACATCTTCATGGCCTTTTGTTGGTTAAAAATACCAAACAAGCCTCTTCTTTTCTTCTTCATGGTTAAATCCATAACCATTATAACAAAAACCAAAACTTTGTAGTTTATTTAGTGTTTTTGTTTCTTCTTCCAATTGGCATCGATGTAAGACTCTTGAATGATGATTGTAAGTAGGGGTGCTATTCGGGTCGGGTTGGTCGGGTTCGGGTCAAACGGGTCGGGTCCAAGTCGGGTCGAGGCTAAAAATAATATACCCGAACCCGACCCTATTTGAACTCGGGTTAGTCGGGTTCGGGTCAAGTCGGGTCGGGTCAAGTCGGGTCGGGTCAGGTCGGGTTCGGGTCTGTGCCATTTACAAAATCATATAATTTAAATGTGTAAATCATGTGCTGCTGGACCTTCGATAAGATGAGGAATGTGGTATCATTGTATCATGTTAATCTTGACGTGCATTGATAAAACTGTGTTTCATTAGCAACAATTTGATCTTGTTTCTACATATCTATTCTATATAGCGATGCAGCAGTCAGATTTAGTCTCACGAAAATGTTTACTACACAGGTAAGTATATACTTGCTCACGGCAGCTCCTCTGTTCTGAACATACGTGTTATGCCTTTGTCTACTAACTGAGTAATGCTCAAAGAGTCAAATGAATCTATTGGTCCACAATGCCATTACGTATTCCCTAGCCTCTGTATTATCTTGTTATTCAAAAAACATAGTTCCATTATTGCAAAATATACGTTGTTTAATGTTAACTCAATCTGAATCCTTCTACTGTTCTACATACGTTCATTGGTCTGTATTATGTATTGTCACTAGACCATCCTGTAAAAAAAAAAAAAAAAAAAAAAAAAAAAAAAAAACTAACTCGGGTTAGTCGGGTTGACCCGAACCCGACTAAGCAAAATATTTAAACCTGATACCCGACCCTAATTCGTACTCGGGTTAAACGGGTTGACCCGATTGACCCGAGTTAGACTTTGGACCCGAGTAACCCGACCCGAATATGCTTAGTCGGGTTCGGGTCCGGGTCGGGTCCGGGTCGGGTCGGGATTTTTGACACCCCTACATGTAAGGGTTAGTCCTCACATGGGTTTTGTTCAATCATACAAATTTCCAAATCAATCATAGTTTTTTCCTAAACAATTCAAGCATGTCTCCTTCCATCCACTTTCAATGCCCTATCCCAAAGAAAATGGGGCACCTCTTCTTGTAGGTCAATCTCTCTGCATATTACAAAATAATAATTCTAGGCAGTATAATGATTTCAACTTTAAATTGTTTTAAATCGTCGGTACATCTTTTAATGATTCATCGGAATATGTTGGTAAAATTATTCCAAAATGTTTCTTATCAATAGTTGCAAGATGATGGTAAAATAAAGATTTATTAGATATTAAAACGTAAATTAACGGATTAAAATCGACGGAAAGAATAAGGACAAGCAACTCTTCGGTACATATCAAATATTTGGGCATGTCGAGTAGACTCGTTATTCCTTGGCGAGCAGAAAAATAAAATAAAATAAATAATAATAATAATAACCGACTGAAACTAAAAGCCGCTTACTTTTTGAAAAACTAAAAATATCAATTTGATTTTTTTATCTAAAACCGAACCATACTGATTTAATTTTATAATAATATATCTAATATAATAAAAACCAAATAACTAAATAAATCGAATTTGCAATTTATATTCATTTTGTGAGTAGATTTGCTTAACAATATATTAATACGAATTCGACAATGTGTATGTGTCTCATGTATATGCGTTATGTAGGGATGAGTATCGCAGACCCAAAAACCGACCAGACACGACCGACCCAAAAAAAACTGGCATGTGTATATGTAGAAATTTAGGATAGGCTTAGATTGGCAAGAAAAATAAAGAATAACCAATTATTTACTTAAAGTTTGTTGGTATAAATTGGTCACCCACATATATCAACAGTTAAAAACTGAAATAACCGAGAAAATCATACCGAAACCAAAAATATCG
>BPTQ01000005.1:233518346-233664116 GCA_019973895.1 Chrysanthemum seticuspe
ACAATAAGCTTGAGCTTTGGTTTGTGCTTAAAATCTGTCTACTCAGTCTCAATTAGGTCCACTTGAATCATTTTAGTCATCATATTGCATCTGCACTCTGTGAAAGTCAAAATCAACTTTAAACTGTCCTAAATTCATAACTGTTGGAATTTTACAGATCATGAGCTTGATTTATGTTTAGAAACTAGTTAGAGTAGCTTAATATGGCTTTATTTTAGCTTATAACATCACATTCAGTTCACAAATTGAGCTCAAAGTTCATTAAAGTCAAAATTGCAAATTTGTCTAAAAAGTCAAAAGTGAAAAACCAGTTTTTACCCAACCTTGGTTGATTTTTCATGTATTCAATTCTGGTCACAAGCCTTTGATATTTTGGATTTAACAAGTTGAGCTGGTCTAGTTTATAAAAATGATTTTTGTATAATTTTAGTAATTTTCTATAAGCTCTAAATCAGCTTGTCAAAAAGGTCAAAAGTGCCCTGTGCACTAACTCAGTTTTAACTGAGTCTGCACAGGTTTGTGCAGAGCTTGTCAAAAGCTCATTTGAGCTTATCTTAGGCTCAATTTTGGTTTACAAGTTCCTTGCCAGGTCTTCTTGAGAGTCCAATATCTGGTTTCAATTTCCAGCTTATTGGGTAGCTTATGCTTAGGCTGAAAACAAGGGTTCCAAACCTGTTTAGCATTTGATCAAAGCACATCCAAATCTGTGTAACTTGCATCTCAGTATTGTGTGGTAGTTAAATTAGGTTGATTTCTAGTAGTTTTAGCTTAAATTAGGTCCTGTGGTCAGTTGGTTCACTGTAGCAGCTTTTAGCTTATTTTAAAGTGCTTATTCGTAAGCAGTTTCACTACAGCTCCCATATCTTGCACACTAGTATATGTTTTTATATTTTTCATAGATTTAGAATAGCATTTTAGACTTTTCCTGAATTTTTCAGATTTTTCTAGTTCTGTTTGCTATTTTTCTTTATTTTAATCAATTTTTAGTACTTTTTAATTAGCTTTTAATACAATTAATTCAGAAAAGTTTCAAAAAAATAAGTTTTCATTTTTCCTAGGTTAAGATAAATATAAAAAGCAAAAAAATAATTTTTCCAGATTTTTCTTAGTTAAATTTGTAATTTTTAGCAATTTAATTAGTTTAAAACAGTTTTTAATTCATAGAAAATAGAAAAATAATCAGAAAAATACAAAATTAGTTTTGAAAATTCTCTTTAGTTATTTTAGATTTTTCTAAGTCATAATTTCACTTTTCTAGCTTTATTTCATATTTTCTTATATTTTAGGGTATTATTAAATAGGTAAAAATAGTTTTTAATTAATAATAATTAAATAAATAGTCATAAAAATAATTTTCTTTTTCTAAAAATTTTCTCTTATCATTAGGTTTGTAAAAATTTCATTTTTATATTTTTAGAATTAATTCTGTTTTAATTTCACATTTTCTTTTGTACGTTACGTAGTTTTTAATTTAAATTTATAAAAGAAAAATCAAGAAAACATCATTTTAAAAAAACAGTGATAGCATTTATTTAATATAATTTAGCTTTTTAATTTTATTTAATTTGCATTTAAGCCCCTGTAATTTATAAACTTTCTCTTTAGGTATAGTTATTCATAATCACAAACCTTTTCCCGTTCATTATCACCCGATCACTATACGTTTGGTGATTCAGTGCATAGCTCGTTGGGACTTAACGACCTGGGGAAACACTAAACTCCTCTAGATCTTAATTGCATTGCGTTCTCAAGCTGTCTGGCTTTTATTACGGTTGACCATTCACAAGTGGTTAGCTTGTGTGATAAAACCTGACCGTTTGGGAGTCGATCAAGCATAACCAAAATGGGAAAAAAGGCACACAAAAAAATGACCAAGTAATTGACCATGCATGAATTTTTGGCCTATTTTGATAAATTCTCTTATACATTTGCTACCTAATCTAATTATATTTGCCTAACATGATAATCACGTTGGATATAGATTCATATTAATTGCAATTACACTTTTTTGTTAAGCACATAAATAAACGAGTAATGAAAAAAAATGAGAAGTTTAAAACTTTACAAAAAATATGCTCCCTCCGTCCCAAATTGTAAGTCCATTTTGACCTTTTCAAAGTCTTTGTTTTCTGATTTTGACCTTAATTGTTTTTTTTTCGTGTTATATTATACTTGATGAAAAGTATACAAATGAAAATGCATTTAAAACACAAATCCATTTATATATTTTGCATCATGTATTATATAACACAAAAAAATATAATTAAAGTCAAAGTTGGAATAAAAAGACTTTGAAAAAGTCAAAATGAACTTATATTTTGGGACGGAGGGAGTATATTATAGCATAAACAAAACTCATGCATCTAAGATAAAATTTATAAAAGATGATAACTTATTACCTTAAATTTTTTATTGGAGATAGAGTAACATAGATGATAAAAAAAGGCTTAATATCTTTAGAAATCAATAACAAGAAATTTTCAAACCAAAAGAACAAGAAAAGTTCAAAGATAGAACCGAAAACGCCATTATGCAGCTTAGAGGGAGAGAACCGAAAAGGATAATTTGAGTTACACAATGATAGGATAACAAGTTAGAATTAACAACATTCATTATGTGCCCATAATTTATTTTTATATGTCTTTTTAGATAAAATAATAATCTGGCCTATTTTTTAAAAATGATGAACCCGTTGAGTGGGCGATTTGATATTATGTCGAGTTTTCAACATAAGGATGTGGTATTACAATATACGTTTTATCAAATTTAATAGATTTTTCTATATAATAGTTGGGTATTGTGTAAAGTTAATTTAAATATAAACTTTTCACAAAACTATTGTTAAAAAAAGCTTATACTCAAAAAATATGATTTGCTAAAAATTTTAATTACAAGATACCCGCTGCCGTAACACACGAGTACCATGCTAGTTATTTTATAATAAACACATATATTTGTGAAGAATCAATCTTAGCCTAAATCTAATGGACTCTAAATTTACAATTAAACTTGGTTTTACTAACCTAGTCATCTAACAGTTAAAATGTGGTTATACTTGTGACATTATATGCTCATCTTCATTTAATAGTTTACAGATTTTTTTTATAATCTCTTTCAAGGGTTACATGATAATTTTGTTTTGGACAATCCCGTCAACTAATCGTAATTGCATCAATAGTTATACTTTTATTATGGGTGTTGATAATCACACTATTTTTTTTATACTTAAACCACAATTGTGTTTTACTATTTTGTACAGTGTGCATTACAGTGTTGTACAGTGTGGTGTAAGTATAAAAAAAATTGTGTGAGTATCAACCTTTTTATTATGGCCAACTTTGTTGATTAACAAAAGTTTGATAATCTTTTTTCGGTTTTGTGTTATGTTTGTGATCACTTTATCTCGATCAACTCTCATAGACGAAGTAACACAATTATGACAAACTATAAATATTTACGAAAATCAACTTCATGTAAGTAGGGGTGCTATTCGGGTCGGGTTGGTCGGGTTCGGGTCAAACGGGTCGGGTCCAAGTCGGGTCGAGGCTAAAAATAATATACCCGAACCCGACCCTATTTGAACTCGGGTTAGTCGGGTTCGGGTCAAGTCGGGTCTGGTCAAGTCGGGTCGGGTCAGGTCGGGTTCGGGTCTGTGCCATTTACAAAATCATAGAATTTAAATGTGTAAATCATGTGCTGTTGGACCTTCGATAAGATGAGGAATGTGGTATCATTGTATCATGTTAATCTTGACGTGCATTGATAAAACTGTGTTTCATTAGCAACAATTTGATCTTGTTTCTACATATCTATTCTATATAGCGATGCAGCAGTCAGATTTAGTCTCACGAAAATGTTTACTACACAGGTAAGTATATACTTGCTCACGGCAGCTCCTCTGTTCTGAACATACGTGTTATGCCTTTGTCTACTAACTGAGTAATGCTCAAAGAGTCAAATGAATCTATTGGTCCACAATGCCATTACGTATTCCCTAGCCTCTGTATTATCTTGTTATTCAAAAAACATAGTTCCATTATTGCAAAATATACGTTGTTTAATGTTAACTCAATCTGAATCCTTCTACTGTTCTACATACGTTCATTGGTCTGTATTATGTATTGTCACTAGACCATCCTGTAAAAAAAAAAAAAAAAAAAAAAAAAAAAAAAAACTAACTCGGGTTAGTCGGGTTGACCCGAACCCGACTAAGCAAAATATTTAAACCTGATACCCGACCCTAATTCGTACTCGGGTTAAACGGGTTGACCCGATTGACCCGAGTTAGACTTTGGACCCGAGTAACCCGACCCGAATATGCTTAGTCGGGTTCGGGTCCGGGTCGGGTCGGGATTTTTGACACCCCTAATTGTAAGCATGAATTGGTTGCGTTGCTTGATCCCCTTTGGCTCTGATGCCACTGTTAACAGATCTTTTAAAGAGAGTTTCCAGGATCGAAATTGATCAAAGCAACTTCATGCATATCATACACAAGAATCCAATAAAAAAACAGAAGAGATTGGGTTTGAACGCTTAAATAGAAACTGATATTATGAATGAAAGGGTTGAATGTATGTTACAGAATTGTGACTATAAATACAAGATGAAACGTTCCTATGAAGAGGTATACCGTTTCATTAAAAAGTAATAGACACAGCTTTTCCTTAAACGTTGTAACCCTAAAAGATATAACCATTTCTTTCTGCCTAATGGGTTTGTGGCCCAAAACAGAATAGTTTGCAGGCTTCTTATCTTTGCATTGCAGGCTTTTAATCTTTGGCAACAAGACATGAAAAAACGGTCCAACAATCCATGCCCTACTTGACCCTCAGTTCACTGTTATGAAAATCTCGAGATTATATAAGAGGGTGTTTGGAAATTGTGATTGCTTATGTTTTTTATTATCTACTTATTTTTGGAACAATTTTATTTTGTTTTTCTAAACTAAACAAACTGCTTCTACTTATTTTGGGGTAGATTGGTATGTAGAATCAGCAATCAGTTACTACGCAGGTTCAAACCTACTTTAACTATATCTACTACTTTACCCTCATATCTAACCTAAAATGGATATACTCCATTGACACTTTGAAACCATTTATTTAATGATAAATGATTGAGATGACTAACTATATGGCTAATGTTGTGCATGAAAATGCGGGGCAACAATTGACTGGTTTTTGAAGAAGTAACCGAGTCCCTTTCTTGCAACCACCCAAAACTCACAGAACATATTTTTAGTCATCTTAATCATTTCTTTTATTTATTTTGTGTTATATTGCACATTTTAACAATACTCTAAAGTTCATACCAACATAATAGGTCATATTTTCAAATAATGTGAGAGTGAAGAAAAATAGTGTTTTTTTTTTAATTTTTATAAAAGTATGCCATCTTTTTGTTTATCTTTATTCTCATTGACTAAGATGATAGGTCATGTTCAAATAAATTTTAAAGATTCTCTATCCTTTTTTCTAAAGCTCGTAAGTAAAAACGAATTAGAGCATCAGGTGTCGGCTTCGCCGTGGCTCGCCGTGCCACGTGGCTGGTTCACCGTGGCTCGCCGTGACACCGGACAAGCTCGCCGTAGCTCGCCTCGTCGTCTGCACGGCGAGGTGAGAATCTGACAATATATACATTGCAAATTCAATTTTGAAAAAAAACTACCGTTTTCAAACGGATAGTTTTGTGTTTTTTTTTTTCTTTTTTTAAAATAAACTTAACACACCCTATAAATACCAAACTATAAACCAACATTTTTCTAACTACAATTCAACCAACATGTATTAACTCTCTATATCTCTAGTCCAAAAAAAAAACAATATTCTCAAAACCCGAATGAAGGAGGCTATTTCACGAACCTCCTCAATTCAAACCCACCACAATACAAGGGTTCATCAATCCCGTCTACCCCCTCATCACAAAGTTCTAACACGTCGTCGCCATGCATTTCAACAAGGATTCGCAAATTTCTCCGGACGATTTCCGGCACCACGATTTTTTAACCCGTCACAACCTCCAACGTTTCATCAATCTCTACCACAACCCCAAATTGAATCACGATCGTCCGGTTCTCACTTCAAAGTACCACAAGCATGTGAACCATCCAAAAGTAGAGGGGAAAAAACCAAGGAAAAAATCAAAACAAGTTGTGGATTTGGACGTGGACGATGACCATGATGTGGAAGCAGTAGGCCAGACTACGAAAAGGAAATGGAGCAAGACCGAAGAAAAGTTACTTGCGAAAATTTGGATAGAAATTTCGCAAGACAAAGATATGGGAAATGACCGTTTCGAAGATTTATTTTGGAAAGACATTATGGAGATGTTCAACGGTCAGATTGCCGATGACCCTGGTACCAAAAATATGATCACTGGTAAATGGACGAGGATTAATGGTGATTGTCAAAAATTCAACGTTATTTATAAACATTTGCAGCGAACAATGGAGCATTAGTCCAATGGTTGGAGCACTTGTACTTGAGTCAATTGACCCAAGTTCAAGTCTCATCCTTGGCATTTGCTTCATATAGGTACCCACCTCCGCAAAACCTATGGGCACACTGGAGAGACTTTGTGGAATAAGAGCTCAGGGGTCTGAGTCTTGGCTCGTGCTCACTCCAGTTGGTGCCCCACTAGGCCAGGAGAGTTTCCAGAGCTATTCCTTGTGGGGTGGACAATGAATGGTGCCAAACGGCACCCGGGGTCAGGGTGTTCCCGCCAATCTACACCTTTTTGTGGAATAAACATTTGCAGCGTAGAAGTGGTGAAAATGAGCACGATCATCTCGAAAATGTGAAACAGAACTTTGAAGAACACTTTGGTGCGAAGGAGTTCGCGTATGTTCACGCTTGGGAGATTTTGAAAAATTACCCGAAATGAGATGTCGAGGGTCCGATAGATATTACATGTCTCGAGGATATATTCGCCCCAGAAAAACGACCACGTACCGAAATATATGGCGGCAGAAAGAGTCGAGCTACAAAGAAACAAAAGTCGACTTCAGCTTCGAGCGCGGCGAGCTCCGGTGGGAGTCAAACGAGTACTACTTCGGCACAATAATTCGAAAAATATTCGCAAAAAGCTGACGTTCAAATGGCTTGTTACGAGGCGAGGAGGAAGAAGGAAGTTGCCGCGTTAGAGATGAAGGAGATGAAATTTCTCCTGCTAGATCCCAACATGGCTAGTGACCCGGTAAAATCCAATATCATCCGAAAGAGACAAGCAAAACTAGTGAAGATATATGCCGATGCAGATAACGAGTAAAATGTTTAAGTTTCCTATTATTAATATGTGTTGTATCTTTTTTCCCGTATCGGTTTTTTCGTATTGTATTTTTTTCCGTACCGTTATTTTAAGTTGCGTGTAATATTATTATGTTGTAATGTATTTTAATTTTTAATGAAATAAATTTAGTTTATTTGGAAATTTGAATAAAAAATAAAGTTATAAGTGGTGAGACCCAAATGAGTAAGTTAAGGTTTTTTATGAGTGAGGAGGTTAGTTGTGGAGGCTTGTTATAATGATGTGGCACCCGTGAGTTTTGAATGAGTAACTTAACCTATATCATGACACCTTGTACTCTAAGAGCATCTGCAATGAGCACTTTTGCAATGACTTGTTACTATTTAATAAAGCTTTTCAAAAAGGTTTTTGCATTACACTAAAGACTTGGTGAAAAGCTTTTTATGAATCTAATTTATTGTAAAAAGCTTTTGGATACCAAAGACTTGGTAGATTACAAGTCTTTGAGACAAAGACTTGGTGTTATTTTTGAATTTCATTTATTGTAAAAAGCTTTTGAATAGCTTTTTTGCATTGAAGAACTTGTATAAGCACAAGTTTTTGGATGATACATATTGTACAAACTAATAAAACACACAAATCATCATGCAATTTATATGTAAACAAGTTCATGGTACATATGATTTTAAAAAACGGATCGGGCCAACGGGTTCAACCGGGAACCGGAGTCACCACCGGTTCAACTAGCCCATAAAAGTCATCCGAAAACGATATTGTTAAATCAATAGAGTTTAAAAATGCATACTAAAATACAATGTTCAAAAAATATTATTAAATCGCAAGAGTGCCTCGAGAATCAACATATGTGCCTTTTGGACGTTTCTTAATAAAACTTACCGTAAAAACTAAAAACTTTGTTTTATAAAAATCGGACGATTTTCTCAAAGCAAAGGATGCAAAGGCGTAAAGTCCTAATTATATGATTATACACATTTACACATATCTATACTACATTATAAAGCATTTGGGACATTCCTAAAAAGGAAGACTTAAAAAATTAAGATTCAACACTTGCTAATAATAGCAAATTTTAATAAGTACATCTATAATAGCATTTGTTGCAACACTTTAAAGCACTTTTTTTAAACATTTTTATAAAAAATAATAAAAAAATACAAAGTAATTTAATATAAGAAAAAAAAACGTCCATAACAATAAATACCAAATAAATGTTATCTTTAAAACACACCCATAATATGAAAAATACTTGTTATTATACATATTGTACAAACTAATAAAACACACAAATCTTCATGCAATTTATATGTAAACAAGTTCATGGTACATATGGTTTTAAAAAAACGGACCGGGCCAACGGGTTCAACCGGGAACCGGAGTCACCACCGGTTTGGCTAGCCCATAAAAGTCGTCCGAAAACGATATTGTTAAATCAATAGAGTTGAAAAAATGCATACTAAAATACAATGTTCAAAAAATATTATTAAATCGCAAGAGTGCATCGAGAATCAACATATGCGCCTTTTGGAATTTTCATAATAGAACTTACCGTAAAAATTAAAATTATCGTCGTCCATATATCTATTGTATTGTAAAATATAGATCTAAAAAAAATTCGCTGAATATTTTAATTGTATGACGCCCGCCGCTGCAACGCGCGGGTACCTCGCTAGTCTTACTATATTTTAGTAGAAAATGACTACTACTCCTACAAGTAAAGCAAACAAATTAAGGCTAGCCCCAATAGAGGCGATTCACACTCGATCGTCCTATCTGGCGATCGGTTTCATTTCGATCGGACTATTGTGGCTTCAATCGATCGCCGATCATATTTACCAAATGAATCGGATGCACGATCGAGACAATAAATATAAACTATACATGCATGTGGCAATATTCAAGTATTCAACATATAAAATGCTTAATGAAGTTATTAAACAAATATTATCACCAAAAAGTATTATAATTAAAGATTTCAATAACTAACTAAAAATGTTTTTTTTTAAAAAAAAAAAAAAAAAAAAATGAACTTGGTCGCCGGGCACCTAATCGCCTGAAGGTCGCTGAAGAAAGAAAGCTAACGTGGCAGGGAAAAGTAGGGGGATTGAATCCCCCTACTGGGGCAGCCTAAGGGCCACCCCTTTTTGTCTCAACAATCCACTGTCCCTGCCATCAATCAATCATATCACATCATCATCAATGAAATGTGCAGAATGAATTGAAAGCGTCCAGATTGTGTTTAGCCTTGTTCCCCAAGATGTCTAATCCTTTCTAAACGTTGAACCATATATTAGATTTTGGTTTACATATTCTTACAAAGAAACGTGCATAGTGAAGATCATTCAGCTAGCCACTGTGAAGTTGTTTAATTCTATCCATCATATTTCACTTACACTTCTCAAGGTAAATACATCATTGTTAGATTCTAAATAATCATATGATGTTAAATTTTACTTCATCAACTGTGTTTCAATGGCTTTTCTATCTTTAATATATGCTTCCTTTGGAAAAGATAAAATCAAACCCAATATTTCGTAAAAACCGTCGGTAAAAAGTAAAATCAAACAAAACACTCTGCTCGAGTTCAGTTTTGATGATAGACAAAACTGGTGCGCAATGATTAAACTTCACTTTTATCATTAGCTTTAAAGTGTATAATTACTTTAATGGTTTAGACTTTAGAATTAATAAATGATATCCTCGTATTTTTACTACTTTACATTTGAAGTACTAGGTCCCATATTTAGAAGCTACTATATTTTGAAGTTGGGTTTTTCTGTGTCCCGGGGCACATGTTAAGCACACCAAAAGTACGGTCGGACCTACGAAAAAGGACGTCCGGACTCACAAAAAATACATTTTTAAAATAAAATATGTGGGTCCGGATTTGTGGGTCCGGACGTCCTTTTTCGTGAGCCCGGCCATACTTTTGGTGTGCTTAACATGTGCCCCGGGGCACATGTTAGAAAAACCCTTTGAAGTACTAGTAGTAGTTAAGGGTGTTAATCGGGTCGGGGTTGGTCGGGTTCGGGTTAAACGGGTCGGGTCCAAGTCGGGTTGAAGCTAAAAATAATATACCCGAACCCGACCCTATTTGAACTCGGGTTAGTCGGGTTCGGGTCAAGTCGGGTCGGGTCTAGTCGGGTCGGGTTCGGGTCTGTGCCATTTACAAAATCATAGAATTTAATTTCTAAAATAACACATGTATAAATGACACATTTTTTTGATTGCATTTGTTTGTTACATATTTTTTTGATACAATTGTTTTTCTTGTTCCCTATAAAATGGAAAGAAACACACTCACGCTCTAACCCGCTTATCTCTTTTCTTTAAAAACATGAACTTCTCTATAACTGTTTATTGAGTCCAAATTAAGTTAATCAATATATAATTCGAGTTTTAATTATGATATTATTGTTCTTCACCCCCCTACAATATTTCATATACATGTGCACTATCAATAAATGTCACCCACAAAATTTAAAACTATATTTCACTATCAAATATAAGGTTTTAATTCATATATGTGTAACGCATGCATATTCAACGTTCATATAAATATTCATATACATGCCTTTAAACATATTTTAAAACAACATTAATTAGACTTTTAAAGAATACATTCAACAATTAAAATTAAATAAAGATTTATAAAAGTTAAAAAAAAAATGTAACTCGGGTTAGTCGAGTTGACCTGAACCCGAATAAGCAAAGTTTTTGAACCCGATACCCGACCCTAGTTCGTACTCGGGTTAAACGGGTTGACCCGATTGACCCGAGTTAGACTTTGGACCCGAGTAACCCGACCCGACTATCTTTAGTCGGGTTCGGGTCCGGGTCGGGTCGGGATTTTTGACACCCCTATATACAACCCATTTATAAACCTAGTGAGCTTCGGCCCATGACTTACTACAACCAAACATTACCAACTTTGGGTTTGCTTTTTGACACTAAACTAAACCAAGAGCACCCTACGTGGGTGAAAAGCATGAACATGCACATTACTCAAACATTTCCACACAAAAAAATCACACAAAACTCTTAGTGGGTTACCGGCCCAGAACAACCACTCATTCACCTTTTTGGATTTGAGGCCCGTTAGACAAGTTAACACATAACCTAATTCATTCTTACCTTTGGTTTCAAAGAAAACAAAACTGAATACCAGTTTACTATCAAATTCTCAAACTCAAGTTTCATCTAAATAAATCAAACACCTCATTGGGGTTCGTTATTGAACCAACACGCACACACCCTTTGTGGTGTCGTGTCGAGCCTGGAATTCAAGCACAAACAAACCGAAATGATTTTGAACAACAACGTCCTCTCGGTTTCTGTATAAAACCGATATCAAGCACACACTCTCTATGAGTTTCCAACCTAAATCCGAGACCATAACAATGATCGAGCACACCAATCCCCTCGTGGGGTTGATGGCTGACCCAAAGTCGAAGCAAACACCCTTACGGTGTAACACCCCCAACTTCGTGATACGCAGCGAAATTCAAACTGGGTGTTACTTCATGGCACAACAGTCATAACAATAGAAAACGAACTCTAATGGAGTCGTTTTAAAAGATTTATCATTCGATTTATATAAATATCAGAGTTTACAAAGATGAGGTCCTAAATGGATCCAAGTTTACAAAATACATTAAATTGGTTTTCGAATGATAATAAAATTTATAGCCTTCTTGAGTATCCGTGCTCCTCCGTGCCAGCCTCGTACAATATAGACCTGAAATACATGCTTAAAACTGTCAACACAAAGGTTGAGTGAAATTCATAGAGTTTGTTTGATGGTTTAACACATTATGTTTGTAGTGTGAGCTATAGACTCACACCAATGGTTTGAATACAAAACAGTTATTATTAGACTAAGCATCATGCAACCAGGGCGTTAACGTGCTCCAAAATTAATTGGTGCAACTGTTGGTACCAGCCCTAATAGGTAAAATTTCCGTTTTTACCCAATGTTACTCAAATATAGTGAGTTTGTTTGCCTACCTGGTCAACAAAAACGGGATTCGTCAATCCCAATAGATCTATTCACAATATTCGCGTCCACTCTTACTAGTGATTAATGATTCATGATTTAGGGACTTAAGTTTGGCAAATGCGGTAACTTAGTGCTAATAAAACAATCAGATAAGCATACATTTTGAAAGCAATGTGTTCGGTTTAAAATAAAGCATGTATCTCCCCTAAGGGTTTGTAAAACAATTAAGTAATAGAAAGTGGGGCTATGAACTCACTGTAGTGATCAGCAGCGGAGTGTAACGATATATTGTATGTCAACAATAGAGTATAGCAAGACCACGATCTTTAACGATTACCTAAGAAAGCATAGTATTCGTGTTTTAGTATATTGTACGATATAAGTGTACAAGTATATGTAGTTTGTTGGCTTATGATGTTGTACATGAATTCTTAAGTTAAAGTATTCCTTAAATGTTGTTTGGCTATCAAAATTAAGAGGTCGTGAAGTAGTTTAACATGTCATATGGTCATTTACTTAGTTTGTCAAAGTCTAGTGAACAAGTTTTAAAAACAAGTTTCGGTCATTAGACTTATACTAGCCGTGCGGCTAAGTTATGGTTAAGCAATAATAATCAAGACCATATTAAGGATGTTTCTAAGTTAGACAACCCCAAGACAACAATCTTGACTCAATCTTGGCTTTATATTAGCCTCAAATGGTCAATATATCACTTAAAGTTCTCACTAAGGTTGTTTTCTAGTCAACAACAGGTCAACTTACTTTTTTTTTGCCGTTTTTAGGTTTTGTCGTTCACTTTCTGCTTATGTGCACCTGAGTTTTTGTAGAAAATGTCATTATGAACAACTTTCGTGTTTTACACTTTTGCTGATTCGGAGCAGAAAATGGTCAAAATCGTGATTTAAAATCGTATCAGCAAGCTTTTGTTCCAACACTATATTTTCATCTAGTAAAACTTAACTAGGCATAACTTTTTAACCACAAGTCCTTTTTAAGTGATTCAAAAGTTCAAGTTTATATTTTTATATTTTCTAACAGCTTCTCAAGCTTAATCAAGTCTAAGGTCCAAAGTTTACCTATATCAATGGTCTAATTACAAGTATATACTTATATTTCATTGCAGAAAGTTTGGCTGCACATTCAGTCCTGCCAAAACGACCATAAGTTGAGTTCTACAACTTGTTTTGACACTCGGCTTTCGCAAAACTTCAAGTTTAGGTCTTGGCTACATTTCATAAAACTGAGTCGACTTCCATAAATGGTCAGAACCATGGGCTTTTCCCAAATGAAATCTGGTGTGCAGATTTTGACATGTTTTGCCATTTTGGCTCTCATTTACTCATCGGGAAGAGTTATGAGGTGCGCCACCCGGAAAAACGACCGTAAGACATTGTTCTAAAAGCCTATCTTACTGAATTAACCTCAAAGTTTACTGAGATGATCAATTTAATCAAACTTTGGGACTGTTTCAGAATTCATGTTCAAAGAATTTACCTAGGACTTGTTTTAGCTTGTTTTTATGGTCACAACCTCATGTACAACATCAATTAAGCCATATTACATATACTACTTATATCAAATTACATCAAATAATTATAGAGATTACTACAACCATATTGAATTAATATGAAGATAAA
Organism: Chrysanthemum seticuspe; assembly: GCA_019973895.1. Classification (NCBI taxonomy): domain Eukaryota; kingdom Viridiplantae; phylum Streptophyta; class Magnoliopsida; order Asterales; family Asteraceae; genus Chrysanthemum; species Chrysanthemum seticuspe. The sequence goes on from BPTQ01000005.1 coordinate 233,532,246, forward strand.
TAATAGCTTACAAGGATTAGAATAACAAGTATCACAACTACAAATCAACACCTAAACCCTTCCAATCTTTCACCCTTCTCTTTAATCTTTATTCGTCTTTATAACACCTTGATGATTACCTCAAAGACCACCTTACTTCAGCCCCTAACCTCTTGTATAACTCCAAATCTAACCATGGAATCACTAAAACAACCCAAGAATCATAACTAGCTACCTAAACCCTTCACTTTTGTTGTATAACTTATAGCTTGAATTCAAATGGATGATGATGATGGAGGAGGGGAGTTGGCGTTCAAAACATGGAGAGGGAGGAGAGTGTTTGGAGGTGATCCTAATCTATCTTGCATGTATGTGTGAGTAGCTTAGGTATTATCACTTAAAGGGATAGACAAGAATGTGAAAATGAGACATGTGTCCATAACACATGAAGTAAAACGCCACCTCTACATTGAGGTGGTTAATATGTGTATTTTTGTGATAACTTTTGGTTTATGAGGTAGAGTTTGGTCCCGGTAATTACTAATGTTAAGCCCTTAAGTCACGAAACTTAAAACTAGGTAACGTAAAAATATAATACTTATAAAAATGTCTAAACTTATTAATTTACTCTAACTAGGTATATTAAATGTGTGATAAGTCTCGGAGGGTGCGTCTATGTTGTTAAAACCTAATAACGTAGGTTTGAGTACGCGTCTTACGTAAAGAGTAAAATATATACTTAAAAATGATAAAGTAGTAATAGTTCATATAATTTATGATTATTGGTGAAAATATAGTATTTTGAACATATAGACTTATCGTAGTCTTGTGTTGGTTACAAGGAAAATTACCAGTTACTACGGGTTATCGTATTTGCTTTTACGTTACGGTAAAAGTCAAATAGTCAAAAGTTAAAGTCAAAGGTCAACTTTAAAAAGTCAAAGGGTAAAATAGTCATTTTACCTTATGAAAAATTACGGGTTGCTACATACGGGTTCTAAAACTGCCCCGATAACACAACATTAATAATATCATCAAGACACAACAAACAACATCAATCCCTCTATGACTCGAGACTACTATCACATCCATATCCTAATCGGATTCATACGCAACTCGAGACTAGAAAAAGATCAAGCAACATCAACACATATCGATTCAAAGTGCAAGGACAAGCAAAACCGTAGTCTTGAGCAATCCCAACACAACCTGACTAACACAACTACACATAACACCACTTTAACACACTTCTTACCACACGAAACAAGAAATAAAAAAATGTCATTAGCCGGTTTTTAAACTCCACAAAACCTAAGAAAACGATGGTATGTGATATATAATCAAACGGAACAAATAAAAATAGTTTTCGGATTCTAAGCTTACTTAAGAATCAAAAGAGGAAGAAAGAGACTCGAGATGGTGGTGGTGAAGAACCACAACTTCAAAACGATGAGCAAATACTTAAATCAATCTCATTCGTGCCTTCTTTGCCTCGATCTAAACTCCAAACGAACCACCCGATTTCTGGTCTTCATTGGTTGCGGCGGCAAATTGAGGAGGAGGCCATGGTGGTGATAGTGGTGAGATGATGGCTGGAAGTGGGAGAGCGATGGGTGAGATTGAGTGTGTGTTCCTCCTTGTGGTCGAGTCAGATTACATAGAGGAATAAGAAGGGACTTTGACCAACACCTCCTTGGTCTCGAATTAAGAATAGACCATCCTTAGCAAACATCCTTTTCCATTGCTGCCTTCAAAAGGGTCCCGTGTTGCGTTCTTGGGGAGGAGAGAAAATTGACACTGACCTAATCTCATGGCTTGACTTGGAAATCCTTGGTGGCTGTGATCAATTTAAAAAAAAGAGAAGGAGATAGCAAGACTTGACCAATCTTTCCATGGTGGTTATCTTGTGAAGTGATAGAATGAGCACTAGTCCTTTTCCTTGGATGGTCTCCTAGGAGTTCTTGTGAACCGGTGTTGGGAAGAGACAAGACAGGAAAAAGAAAAAGATTGATAGAGACTTATCAATCTATCCTTGATCATAGTGTGAGGCGTTGGAGTAGAGAAACCACGAAAGGGAAAAAGAAAACTGCTTTTGATGTTTGTGTTAGAAAGAAGCGAAGAATAAGAAGATTAGAAAAGGGAAAGAGAGGGTGAGGCGTGTGTTAGTGTAGGGGTAGATAGGTTTTTATTTTGTTTTATTATTAATAGTGTATTAAGTGTACCCCGTGTTTTGTCGAATTTCCGTGAAATCGTACCTTCCCGGTACACGTAAAATGTAAAAATTATAGTTTTGGAAACGTTTTAACGAGCGTAATAATATAGTATTATTATTACGTAGAATTTATATTTTAACTGTTCTGATGTTACGAAGTTGGTGTCGGTATGTGTCGAGTGTTGTTTTTACGTTTTACGAGAAAACTTATCGTTCTCGATTCAATTAGGCTCGGAAAAATTCAGGAGTGAATATTAGTAACATAATTTACTATAGTTTATTTTTAAAATTTGTTCGAAATTTTACGGGTTGTTATAGTACCTACCCCTTATGGGAACCTCGTCCTCGAGGTTAAGTTTGTGTTAGTCGGTTAGGTGACAAAGGGAAATTTTTGAAATTTTCTAGTTTTGTTCGCAAACGTGAAGTGAATAAATTTATTCGAATAAAAGAATATTTCAAGAGGCACAATTTCTTTGGGATGAAAAATTGGGTAAGAGATTTTCATCCTCAAAAGGATCCTATAAAACCGGTTTTTAAACGTGATGCAATAAAAAACAATTTCACAAAGGTTGATGTTTGATATTTCTTAGCATAAGAAGTTTTGATAAGGTTTGACCAGAAAATTTTGACTCTTTAGAATAAATCTTTCTAAAAAAAATATCACCACACGTTTCGTTGCTGGTACAATTGCTATTTAAAGAAAAGTCCTCGAAGGTGAAAACGTCATAGAAGAAGATGTGGTTGGGTATGTATGTTTTCATAAGTTTTAAACGTTTATGAGCAGAGTTTAGTTGTTAGGGTTATGCTTCTCGAATTTGAACGGTATATATAAAAATATAAACTCTTTAAAATTTGAAGGGAGAACTTGATGTATGTAAAGAAGGTTGCTAAATTTCAGCTTTTGTGATGAAAACTTGTTAAATAAGGTTTTAGGCGACAACATGGAATCGGTTCCAAGTTGGAGGTTTTCATATGAACTCAAAAGTTGTTTCACAATTTCAAATAATTTCAAATACCTTAGCTTTTGTAGATGATGAATCAGTTTTGTTCCCAAGCATTTCCCATTAAAATGTGTATATATTTAAAAAAAAAAAAAAAAAAAAAAAAAAAAAAATACAAAGCGCTTATTTTTACTCCGAGGATTCGTTCTATGTACAAAAGAAAATACCGGCCATCCTTTAAATTTTTTTAAAAGGAGTAAATAGTTTGTAAGGAAATTGCAGTAAAGTTCATAAAAAGGTTTGTAAAACTACTTTATTGAGTAAGAAGAAAATATTTCTATTATGATAAATCGTAGTTCGCGGTTTGGTATTAAAGTATCGACTTGGTTTAAATGAGTAGCTTGTAAAATGATTTTTAAAATAGCTCACAAGGTAATAGAAAAACGATTTATCATTTATAGAACAGTAGTGAAATCGCAGTCATTTTTTTTTCTATCTCTTGGTAAGACAACAAATCAGGTTATAAAATAAGTTTTGAAATGATTTGTAAAAATGGCTTATAAGAAAACAATTTATTGTTTGACAAATAGTAGAAAATTTCGTAGTTCAATTTGTGATTTAATATCAAGGTGGTTTATAGGGTGGTAGCAAAATAGTCAGTAAAGTGAAAGCGAATAGCTTATGGGGCAAGAGTAACGTAGTTTCATGGTTTTAAATCAGATAGTGGCTAAAGCAGCTCACTGGAGAGTAAAATAGTTCGTAAGGTCGTAATAAAACTTGCAGGAAAAATTGTAACATAGTTTATAGATTGCTAGTGAAATTGTTTGTTGTTTTATAAAACAGTAGTACGGTAATGAATCGGTTCATCACATTATAAGAAAATAGTTGACAAGACATCAATAAGGTCGTTGATTATAAAATATTAGTAAAGTCGCAAATTTTTTGGTTTAATGGCACAATAGTAAGACTTTTTGTAAAATGACCGTGAAATGGTCGGTAAAATATTTGAAAGCAGTTCGCGTTAGATAATGACAAAGTTTATTATTTCATAAGAGGGTAGCAGGACAGACAATTGGTGTTCCAAAGGGATGAGTGAAAAATTAGGGATTTGTTCCCAGAAAAGTGGCTTGAGTTGCAAGTTAACTTCTTGGTACGCTTTTAGATCTTTTAGTCGTTCGTTTATTATTTATGTTTAGCGAGGGGTTCCCTTTGTAGATGTCGAGGTATGTTGTTCCTAGAACGGCTAGGGATGTAATTCGGTTTATCGATTGAGTACGAGTTTTGGGGTAGAGGTGACACTGTTACTGCAATTGATGACGAGATGACTTCGATCTCAACGTCTAAAAGAATGATAATATGATGGGATGATGGTTACATGGGTTGCAATGACCCAGTAATAGAGGTTTAATGATTCTGTAATGAAGACGATAAGTCGATGGGATGGGAAACAGAAGACATGGTATTGTAGCGACCCAAAAATATAATCTAAACATAGAGTAATGTCGTGCGGTAAATAAAATTTTAGTTACTCGCGCATAATCTACTAAGCAAATCTAAATGGTAAATATAATCATTAACTCGCATCATGCAACATTTCACTGGTTATGTATTATCTGCTCAGCAAATCTCATACATAACGTAGGCACGGAGGGCGCGAAGTGGTGGCGTAAAGTGGTTCATTCCGACATGGATCACTGTGGTGTCCTTGCGCAAAGTGGTAGTGTGCATCATCTGCAAGGAAAATCTCCATACACGTTGCTAGTAAGATGTAGACGTGGAGGTGTAGGGTAGTAGTGTAAAATGGTCAGTTTAGAGAGTGTAGTAATGAGAAAGGCGTTCCACTTACGAGAAGAGTATCGTAGTGAGGAAATATGGCGATGCAGGTGTGTGATGTGTAGGAGTAAATCTTTATAACTCTTATGATGAACACACACAAAGATTTTACCCTTTTCAGAAGTCAATCAGGAGGTCAACTGGGCATACCACTATTATAACTACTTTCAGTATTGCAACATTCACCTCTGAGTCGGACATAGGTGATCACGCTATGTCCCACTGTCCCTATTTGAATATAGGTGATCAGTCTATATTCCTCCGAGGTTCAATGAATCTTGCAATGCTTAGCTTAGTTATACTAGTAACATGTCCTAATGCCTTTAAAGTTTAATATGAAAGACTGAACAAATATTTCATTTATGTGGGGGGAGAAGGCGTAGCGCTGTGGTACGTAAACATACGTATAAGTAAAGCAATCATAACTAATAGTGAGACTAAGTTGTCAGTAATAAAACACATATCTTATAAAATATGACTTCAACGAGTCATAAGTGAGGCAATCAGCTTGGCAGGCAGGCATGTGTCGGTCATAGGGTTAAGTTTTTGTAAAAGTGGTTATAGTCTAGGCTAGTTCTCTATAACCTGGCTCTGATACCAGCTGTAACACCCCCAAAAAAATGGTTTGCAGTGGAAGAAAAGGTTTTTGGGATGCTACTCAATTGGATCATAACTCAAAGCGAAAATAATAGCTTTTTCGTAAAATATTTCATTTATTGTAGTAAAACAAAGTTTAAAAGTTGAATTGTTGCGGAAAATGGTCCATATACAAAATGTGGTCCCCATACGTAAATCAGAGTCATCTATGACGATGCCATGCCAATGCCCAAGCGCCTCCAGAGTTAGCTATGTTAGGAATTGGTTATTATATTGTGAAGCATCGGTCACCCCAAGTATAATCTAGCTTAAGTTAGCTCGTAGACATATAGTTTATTATGTTAGTTGTTAGTAAGTTATTAGCTCAATATTAGTCTAGTGCAACACCGTGGAGGAAGGACGGGTCTTTACCGACTGTATACCTGATCCACAGGCCGTCAGGAGGTCGTTTAGTTTGTAACCTATAAATACCCTCTACCTTGCAAGGTAGAGGGTTGGATGTTCTTTGTGGAATCTAACCTTCCAAGAGTTTCTCTTTCTAGAATATCCCACTTTCTCTCTCTAAACCATCTATATTATACGCCCATATTGAGTTTGTTTATGTGCTTGTGAAATCCAATATGTTACAATTGGTATCAAGAGCCATGGTTAGATCATCTCTTACATATCCTTGGATTTCTAGTGGTTTTTAGATGGTTTTTGAGTTTGAAAAAGTTTAGTGGTTTTTGCATCATTTGGTTCATTTCTTGTGTTAAAGTTTGAATTTTGGGTGTACTTTTGTGTTTAGAATCATTGTATGTGCTTGGGTCTTGATTTGGTAAGCTTGAATCACTGTGGTTGAGCTTGTTTTTGATTGAAAAGTGTGTTTTTAAAGTTTTTCTTGGTAGCGACTTGGCTCTCGGAGTGAATTTCTTGGTAGCGACTTGCTTCAGTAAAAGGTAGCGAGTTGTAGTGAGTTTTGGTAGCGACTTGGTCATAGCGACTTGCCTTTTGAGACAAGCCGACAAACAGTACACTTAGTGGATTCTCCACTACGGGTAGCGACTTGGTAAGGTAGCGACTTGCTTTAAATTTTGATAGCGACTTGTTCTTTAAGTTTCTTAGCGACTTGGTGTTAGCGATTTGGACATTAGCGAGTTGCTATCTAGCGACTTGATTTCTTAGCGACTTGGTGCATAGCGATTTGCTGTCAAATTTCGTAGCGATTTGAAACTTAGCGACTTGTCATCTTATTACTTAGCAACTTGGTGCTTAGCGACCTGGGTCAAGGATTCTTAGCGACTTGGTTAACTTTTGTGTGTAATACGGTTTTCTCTTGATTTAGTAAAATCCCGTGAAAGAATATATTTCCCGGTTTAATCATAGAGTTATAAAATCCCGTGTTATCTGTCAACATGTCTACCAACATGCCTACAATCATCTCTACTGTGGCTGAGGACGTTCATGCAACAGATACTCGTCCACCCACAATGTCTTACATCACTGACCCTTTTATCTCCAAAGTGCTTGAACTTTATGATACCTCACAGAACAATGAAACTGGTTGTATTTCTGAATGTCTTACCTTGATTGATTCAACAAATTATGATCAAAACTCTTCACCTTCTGATTCAAACTTCAATGAATCACACCTGTCAATGACCCATGATACAAAGCATTCTGAATGCAACATTGAGCCGTTTCAATTACTTCATCAGCACCTCACACAACTGTTATACACTCCTATGGGTCGAACATGCGGTGCTCTCTTCCGCCAAGACTTACCTACATTGAAAAAGGCTGTGTTGCTAAACTTAGAACAACTGAAGCTTCATATTACCAATGAGAAGGTATTAATTGATGATTCTAATGTTGCACTTCAAGTTATCTACAACCAATTTCAGCCGTTTATCAAAGGGGAATATTCTGCTGACTTTGATCAACACGTGACTGGAATTTCATTCAAGAAACACACTGGAATGGAAATTCATGAGTTCATCAACACATATATCCAACTTATGAATAGTATGGAAGTGTACATTAAGGATGCTGCTCAAAGAAATGATTATTTGAATGAGTTGAATGGAAAAGTAAAGGAAAGTTGTGATATTTTGAGTAATGGATCAGTTGAAAGAACGGATGATGCTGATGCTGACTGCGGAATTTCAGAAACAAAAATGAATGATGTAATTGGTTGTACTGAACACAAAGGCTCAGAGTCCGAAAAGCTTGAAATTGCTTGCATGTCAGAAAGTCCTGCTGTGTATGAGGTGAATACATATGCCATACCAACAAGTGAACACGTGTCATGCATTGAGGTACCCTTAACTGACCCTATCTTTGAATGTTATATCAATAAATGTGTCTTGGTTGAGTCTGAATCTAAAATCTTTATAACAAATGATATGGTAAAAAAAGGGGTTTATGATGAACTTTCAAACAAATACTCAATTCTTGAAAAACATTGTATTTCCCTGGAAATTGCAATACAACAAAAGGCAGAAAGTTTTCGTGGTACAAAATCTTGCATTAATCCGGAATTCCCAGAATTTCGAGAATTTTTTGAAATTAATCACTTAAAAACCCAGATTCAGGACAAAGATTCAACCATATGCAATCTGAAATGTCAGCTTTCAGATCTGCATAAGCAATGCAATCTTAGGATGAGCAATCCTAACCATGAGGTGAGTAGTGAGCTTAAATCTAGGAATGATGAATTGGCTTTATGTGTATCCAAATTATTAAGAGAAAATGAGTCCTTAAGAAAGAACTTATTAGAGAACGATTCCAAGTTGATAGATCAAACAAATTCCTTTTTGGCTGACATTGATGCCCTCAAAGCCCAAATTCAGGATAAGAGCTTCAATATTGTTGCCTTAAAAAATGAGCTTAGGAAATCGAAATAGGGTGAACACTAAGTTTGAAAACCATCGACCTTGGGAAAATCAACTGTTCAGAACAACTCAAAACATACCGTAGTTAGGCAGCCGAATGCTTTTAGAACTGAAAATTTTAAACCATCGAAAGCTAGGCTTGCCTCCCAAGTTGATGCGAATACTGTTTTGTCAAAACCAGTCACTTCACTACTTCGTTCCGATATGATGAATAACAAACCCAAGTTTAATGTTCAATGTTCTAAGATCAGGAATTCTAGGAGTTCATCTACTTCTCATAAGATGCATCAAATGACAGATCAATCCCCTAAGAAACCCAATAATTACAAAAGGACCAATATTCAAAAGAAGAAAGTGCCTAAATCCAAATCTACTAGCAGCTGTTTCAAATGGATTCCCACTGGCAGACTATTTAAGTTTACAGGATCCAAACTGACTTACATACCTAGATCTTGCCTTAAGTGGATGCCCACAGGAAAACTCTTCAAGAATAGTGAACCTAAAGGGATCTCTATTAATGACATGCCTAGATCAAACTGTGCAACATCCAATAGTGAGACTACTCATGTCACTAACTCATCTATTTGCAATACTACATGTGCTTCCAGTGCAATGTGTTCTCAGTCTTTTTCAGGTACAATGCTCAATTCATTCAGGAACTTCATGACTTGGTTTCCATCAGAAATGAATATTGCTCACTCAGGAGCTATAGCATGCTAGAATTGATGTACTTTGTACTTTGACTCCTATTCGACTTGAATCAGGACTCGCTCTTATTAATCTGTGTACAAATTCTGTTTAAAAAAAACAAAAAAAAACAAAAAAAAATTAAGAGAATATTTTTTAATTCATAATTTTAGTCATTTACCTTAACCTAATAAAGGATATATCCTTTGTTATCGATAACATCTACGGTCCTAGAAATGTCATTCAATAATGATACAGGATCATAGATGAAGTTCGAACAAAAGATATATTCTTGTTTTTATCACAAGTGGGTTTAATTCAATCAATGGTCATTGGTGACATTGATTGAGGAGGAGAATTTTACAAGCTACCTCGTTTATATCTGCACAATTGCTGGTTATGTAGGGTGCTCAAATGCATGTCTTTGTCTTGTCTTGTTCTCCAATGTGTTAGGTTGCTTATCCTATTATGTCATCTTAATTATGATATGTGTGCTATGTGCTAGTTTGCAATCTGATAAGTTCATGGACTGAAAATATCTAGTATACATAAGATGATATGTTAGCGACTTGCTGTGTAAACCCCTAGCGACTTGGTTGTTTATTTTCTAGCGACTTAATTAACGAGTCTCTAAAATACAAGGACTGAAAGTGTCATGTTGGTATTCTTGTAAGAAATCCTTCCTCATACCCTAGCAACTTACCTCTCACTATTCACTATTTCAAAATCTCTTAAACTACTTGTGTCTTTTCTCTCTCTCGTTTACATTTCAAGCTAGCGACTTAGCGTGGTATGTTTTGCATCTAACACTCTCTGCTTTCAATTATATGTCATAGATGCTAGACTAACACAGTTTTCTACACAGATCCCACCGTGCATTTGATCCGTATGACTTGATTCTCACGTAGGTTTGTTAATGAATATGATTTAATGGGATCATTTTTCATGCATATGATGGATGTTTAGGAGATTATTGGAATGTATTAATGGTTATTGCGTTGCGTCATTAGGGTGTCGCTGAAAGTGTTTTGTTTGATGTTATTGTTCGATTGCAAGTGTGTTTGATGTTATTTGTAAAGTGTGCTCATGTAATGGTGATGAATGATTGGTTGGTTGGTGCTGTTTTTCGTTAGAGTAGAATATGTTCTTGATGGCGACTTAGATGTGTTCTTCGTAGCGAGTTAGCTTGTGTGTTCTTGGTAGCGACTTACCAATATTCTTGGTGGCGTGTTAGTTTGCTTATTCTTATTTAGCGACTTACCTATGTAACTCGTAGCGACTTATCACTATTAAAGTTGGTAGCGACTTGTACTTATAAGTCTGCAAGTTGTTAATCTTATAGCGACTTGGTCCTATCATTTTTGATAGCGACTTATTTTTTTATAAGTTTAGCGACTTGCTGGCTAAATGTTCAAGTGGCGACTTGGTATGTTGAATTATTTCAAGGCGACTTGCTATTGTAATTTCATGATTAGCGACTTGATTCAGTTTTTCCTGTAGCGACTTGCTCTAACAACATACTCTTAGCAACTTGCTATAACATCTTTGTTTGAGCAAATTTGTACCTGGTTTCTCTTGTAGTAACTTGGTATGACAACTTGTCTCAAATGACCTGCTATATCATCCACATAATAGTATCTTGTCTCATGAAATTAGTTAATAGCAACTGTGCGTTTAAATAATTTGATTCTAAAACAACATGTCTCTCGAAAACTATGTCAAATGGAACCTTTACCTTGAAAAACTCTCTAATGTCACTCAATCTATTTCAATATGCTTATAGGAACTCTGTCTAAGCTACTAAGTTATTGTGTTCATGACATAAGGGTGTATTCAATGGTGCTTAACTAACCATTTATAATCTGCTCTCAATCATTGTTGCTGTTTGTGTGTATCTTTAGATCTTCAATGGCAAACACAACCTCAGCTGAGAACATTGCATCTTCTGCTCCACCCAATGTCCTTTCATACGACGAAATCCTTCCTAAAAATCAATGGGTAGAGATTGGAAAAAGTAACTGTTATGTGGACTTACAAAAGTTGCAACAAAATCCAATCCTCAATGTGACTATTGATATCCTCAAAAACACAAACTTCTTCAGTGCTCCAACCAAACAATGCACAATTCCCACCATTTACATACAACAATTCTGGAACACCATTGAATGGGACAAAATCACAGCTAAATATTCCTGCAAACTGGATGATAGGGAATTTATGATAGATTCTGACATTCTTAGCAAGGCCCTAGGAATCACTCCCTGTAACCCCAACTTACGATCTGAACCTCCACCTAATGCTGAAGAGCTAATAGTCTTTCTAATTGGTTTGGGATATAAGATTGGCATATCAAGGGCTTCTGACATCATCACCGGACACATGTATCAACCCTGGAGAGCAATGACAACAATTCTCAACTTGTGCTTATCTGGCAAAACATTAGGGTTCGATAAAGTGAGAATTCCCATCTTGCAAATCCTATGGGGTATCGTCAATGGGGTGAATGTGAATGTCTCAGAACGCATCTGGGAAGAATTTTCGTTGTCAATGAACACATTTATATCTGATAGAACAAACTTTCAGAATAAAGCTCAAGGACGAAAGAAACTGAACAAACTTGTGATTCCTAGCATCAGATTCTTGAAGCTTGTTATCCAGTACTTGCAACAGACTCACAACTTCAATCTTAGGAGTGAATCAGTCCTTCATTATGCTAAGGATGAATTTGTTCTGGGTAACCTTAAATATGTTGCTAAAGGTATGGATAAAGAGATCTTTGGATTGCCAATTCCTGATAGTCTTCTCACTGACGATATTAAGAAGACGGATCACTTCAAACTGTACAAGAAAAGGGCCTCCAGATCCAGTGCTAATGTTGATGTCTCTCCCACTCCACCACAACCCAAAACTGCTAAGTCTACTTCAGGCTCACAGTCTTCGTATGCTGTTCTTCCTAAAAAGAGACGTGGAAGGTCACAACCTTCTGACACCATAACCCAGAAGCAGAAAAGAAAGAAGAAGGGAGTGGAAAAATAAAACATTGAGGAAACTGAGGTTTCGAGGGGTAATATGAGTTTGATTGATGAAGATGATGCTGCTCTGCAACTAGGAATCAAGCAAAGCCTAGAAAGTCAGAATGTGAGAGCAGCAGTTGGAGGTGTTGTACTAAGAGAACCTGAACAAGTGCCTCGCCAAACAACACCATTCACACAAGACAAAGGGAAAGGGATTGTTGGTGTAGATGCCAAACAAGCTGCTCACATGCTTCTGACCTTCTCCTCCTCACCATCAAGAACTACAACTCAATTTGAACTGAAGAAAAGAAGTGTTGAATCATCTTCAGCTCAAGAACTACCTGGATTGGAAAAGGAGGTATCCGAGGCACAAGAAGAAACTCCTGCATCAAGTGATACTCAGACTGATCAAAATTTTGATGAAGGGATGCAAAAAGACTCACAGGAGAACGTTGAATCAAGATCTGATGAGACCATGTACATGGAAGAACCAAATATGTCTACCGGTTCTCTCTCTTCATTGAAGAACCTAGATACAGACCTCACTTTCGGTGATCAATTCTTAAATGACAAACCCATAGATACCGAATCTTCTAAGCAAGATAATGATAAAGAGGAAGCCCAATCTATGTTTACTGTCGATATTCAGCAAGACACTTCAACCATTCCACCTATGTCAGCACCTTCTCTCGCAACCGCACTTCCACCTCCCAAACCTGCTCAAACAACCGCACTTCCACCACCTGAATCTGATAAGGATCTATCCCTTGAACCAGGGGTTACAGTTACTGACATGGAAACTCCACCAGCTTCACCACCTCAAATACTTACATCAGATCAATTGCTCGACAAAGCAGTGAAAAGAATTGAAGCACTTGAAAGACAACTTCCAAAATCCATTAATGCCCTCGAGTATCGTGTCTATAAGTTGGAGCACCTCAACTTTGATAAAGGAGTTGCAGACGCCATTGAAGGCGAAGTTAGGGATGCTGTGGAATGGGCAATGGAAGCACCACTGCTTAAACAGTTCAAAGATCTACCCATTGCAGATATGAGAGCTGTATTTTCTGGTTAGATGTATGAGGCTAACGAGCATAAGCATGAAGTCCACAAGAAGATATATGAGGCTCTCGAAGAATCAATTAAGCACGACAATCATGAACAGTTCTTGAAGGACATTGTAGAAAGAGAAGCTAAGAAGAAAAGGAGGACCATGGTGTTGGAGACATTGCGTAAAGGTCCTAAAGATCCTCCTCCTCCTCCTCCGCCTCCAGCTGGGGGTGCTGGAACTTCTGGAGCTGGTGGATCTTCTAAGACACCCTCTACACCTCCACCACAACCACCATCATCACCACCAAAACCTCCCAATCAACCCAGTTCATCCGGAAATCAGGGTACACAGAAGAAATCTGCAGCTTGGACCACGGTTGATTCAAGGTTCACTCCTACAGTCTCCTCTATCCTTGTAGATCAAGTGGTTCATGAAGTGTCGCATGTCATGACCGAATCAGAATCAGATGACGATGATGCATCCACCAAGTTTATCCCCAAGCCGTCTGAAGATGATTGGTTTGTTACATACATGACAGGAGAACGCTCTAACCCATCTAGAGTTGCACCTTCAAAAGACACCATCAGAAGTTGGCTCACTAAAGAGAGACCTCACACTCCAGAACCCTCATGGTCCATCCCAGAGACTAACATGATAATCCCTGACAACAACTGGGCCTCCACAATTTCTACTAACTATGAAACCCCAGATGAAGACTCTCTCCTTCATATCACTGGAGATATGGGCAGTTTCATTAAATGGTTTTGTGAACAGAAGGGAATATCGTCCATCATTCCAAAGGATCTTGAAGGACAAGCTTTTGAAATTGTCAAGGTTTTTCACTCAGATGCCAACCATCTCCAATATCATATGGAAGAATGCCATAAGATGTTGAATGATCAAGTCAGTGAGCAGATCAGTCGGTTCAATGTGAACAAGCCTCTTCCTCTCGGTGGCGAACCTGGACAAATAAATATTCAGTCTGAGTTCTTCTTCAATCATGACCTGGATTATCTGTGTGCTCGTTCTACTGAAAGAAGACCAGCTCTATCGATATCAAAGATGAAAGCTGCAACCTACTCTGATCAAGGACTTGAACAGATGGTTCCTGATCAATTCTGGGCTGACAAAGAACAAAAGTATGACATTGCCGCTTCATATGGTATTTCTCACTGGTGGTTCAAGAAGAAGAAATTCTACATTGATAGACATAGTGCCAATAAGAGTCGCAGAGCAGTTCGATCCAAGGTGCGAATTTTAAGTGTTGTCAGTGTAGAGATCTTCCAAATCTATGGCTATGATTACCTTAAGAATATTGTTCTTCGAAGAGCGGACAAGAAGGATCATGTTATTGAAGAAAATGACTTTAAACATTTGCTGCCAAGTGACTTTAAAGATCTCTATCTTCTGAACCTTCAAGGACACCTTGAACACCTACCTGTTCATGAAAAGAAAGCTCTCTCTGCCGCTGTCAATCTTTGGATCAGAGGCTTAGTCATCCGAAAACGGATTGAGGATTTTCAGCTTGGAATGGAGAGCTACCAGACTCGAGTCAACTTAACAAGGCCACAATGGGATGCCTTAGGACATGAATTTCGTCACGACTATAGAGTGCTTGACACCCCCAGAGCAATTCTCTTCCACGACAGATACGGGACTCGCATGCTGATGAGATTGTGCGAGCTCTACAAATTCAGTGATGGCACTCTCAAGCTGGTCGAAGAAGAATTAAACTCCAGAGTGAAAGAAATCAGAGTTGATCTGAAGCCGTGGAACAAAACAAAAATCTGGTCTGATGAGGACTTAAAGAGGTGTGAAGATTTCATTGCTGCAATCAGGCGAAGACTTAAGACTCGAATGATCTTCCGCAGCCTTGAAAGTTTTGTTGGTGGTAGACTTCATGAAGGTCATTACAAACTACTTCAAAGAACTGAATGAAGACATCTTCTGGAAGTAGTTTCTGTTTTGTATTATCAATGTGTAAAATGTGGTGCACAAACTATGAACAACTATAATGCATGTAATAGTGTTAGGTTATGTATTGTGGTTTCCCTTTGTGTCTAAAAAGGGAAATTCAGTGTTGTCCACTTCTGATCATATAAAATTGGACACATTTTTCTCCAACAAATGTTTTGTCTCATACATATTTAAATCACTTGAGATCCAAAATCTCAAAGGATTTGAAATTTTTGATCAAGGAAGAAAATGTGATATAAATATGAAAGTTGATAAAAAATGACCATTTTTGTCTCAAAGTGCATACTGCTCTCTAATATGTGCTAAACTATTTTCGAATCTCGAAGCATATATTAAGAGGGAGCATTTCAAATCAAATTCAAACCTTCAAGGTACAAAGTTTTCCATGCTTTTATATAAGGTACCTTGATTGTGTGTTAAATGGCTTCTAAATGTTTGGTAATTGTGGTAGTACTTCAAAGGTCTCTTTCCTCTATGTGTCAAAACAATTTCAAAATCATATGCACATGTTGAGGGGGAGCATTTCTAAATGATCAAAACTATTAAGGTACAAAATGCTTTGATCTCGTATCACAAGTACCTTGATTGTTTTCCAAATGATTTTTTGATTGGTTTCAAGGAAGAAAGAACAATACCAAAAGACCGACCAATTTAATTTATGCATGGTGTTATAAGGATGGTTAGGTTAGGTATTCGTTACCACGATCCGCCAGAACCGGAGGGATCTACCCAGGGACAAACCACTTGATAGTGTAGAGTCCTTAGGTATATTGAAACAAAAGAGGAGAAAAATGAGATATGGGAAGAGTGCGGATTGAGACTGAGCTAGTACTGGAATAAACCCAACAAGGTTCTGGTTATGAAGTTTCGGTAAGCACTGAAGGGGTTGAAGAATGAAAAAGAATTGAATGTGAAAAAGGGTGAAAAGAAATAGCCCTCCATTTATTCAACCGTAGGGCAGAAACCGGGTTCAATTCATATGCTACTGATGGTTACAAAGGTAACATCGGTATTGAAGACAAGACGTCATGGACCCAGTGACGCACTGCACTACAACTTCCCAAACCACTCAAGTTCCTCTTAAAAGGACTTGTTTCATTTTCACGGGGAACCGACATAATCTATCGACTTTCTCTTAGAGATTGTTGATATTGAAGAAGGAGACCCTCTCCCTAGTCTCCGGCATAGGAACCAAATATGCACAATTGAGTCTAGAGCCAAGAGATCATCATATAAATCTCTTTAGGACACTGTCAATGAAGACTCTCTATTTCACACAATGTGGAAAGAGAGATTATATCT
The DNA here is from genome assembly GCA_019973895.1 of Chrysanthemum seticuspe. NCBI lineage: Eukaryota > Viridiplantae > Streptophyta > Magnoliopsida > Asterales > Asteraceae > Chrysanthemum > Chrysanthemum seticuspe. Next base: position 233,548,712 of record BPTQ01000005.1, read on the forward strand.
TATGAGTCCTACGCATTATCCTTGTGGTATTGCCAGAACATCTGAGTGATATTCAAACATATTCACAATGAAGATGGAAAGCCTTCTGGATCCAACATCAAACAAGCTCCTGGTGGGTGGCATGTGAGATCTATCCAATAGATCAACCATGTGACAATTGAACAGAAACAATGGGGCGATTCAATCTTTTGAATCAATCCTGGTTCAGGTTATGGATTGACGGATACCTTTGAAAAACCTGCCATTGTGCTCAAAAACTCCTTTCTTTAGCACATCGACTGTGTACTCATATTTCAAAATAAAAGGTGTTTATGATTGATAATTGATTTTCATTAAAACCTTCGTTGTATTGCAAAAACAATTTCTATTGAGCAGTACACGATTGTTTTTCAAATCTCTTTTCATTAATCGGTGAATCTCAATTTGCTGGTTCACTCACTCCGTGTTGTCTTCTTTGAGACGTTCCGGTTTGAGAACGGCTAGAACAGCTGGGAAACCATGTCAAGGAAATTCTTCGGAATTATACCTGATCACAGGCAGTACTTGTACTGATCAACGGGGAACCGTGGGTCGTGTACCTCAATTCAACAAAAGTGATCAAAGACACTCTTGTGCCGCTTTATTGCTAAGTGTTTTATGCAGGAACACCCTATGTTTGCAGCTGATCAGAATGGAGCGGTCAATCCATAGCCTCATGCTCACACAACACATTCATTTCCAAAGAAATCATGATCCAGAATGTGAGCATGTCGGTCCAAATGTCACAACATCATATGCTGGCAACACAACAATGGGTGATGCTGAGAATTTTCTTTGGCTGATGATCTCTAGTTATGCTCAAAGGTCATCAAAATGGATCAGCTCAATAACCTCCACGAAACATACAATGTAGTTGAACGATGATGAAATCACCACAGAAGCACATAGTTTGAATACTCTGATGAAGAGAAGTCTACGAGCTCAAGACTGAAGATTTATTAGAATGCTAGGATTCACAATGTAATTCATGGGGTGACCTCCCTTAGGGGGAGATTGTTAGGAATTGGAAATTCTATTGTGAAGCATCGGTCACCCCAAGTATAATCTATTTTAAGTTAGCTCTTAGACATATAGTTTATTATGTTAGTTGTTAGTAAGTTATTAGCTCAATATTAGTCTAGTGCAACACCGTGGAGGAAGGACGGGTCTTTACCCACTTTATACCTGATCTACAGGCCGTCAGGAGGTCGTTTAGTTTGTAACCTATAAATACCCTCTACCTTGCAAGGTAGAGGGTTGGATGTTCTTTGTGGAATCTAACCTTCCAAGAGTTTCTCTTTCTAGAATATCCCACTTTCTCTCTCTAAACCATCTATATTATACGCCCATATTGAGTTTGTTTATGTGCTTGTGAAATCCAATATGTTACAAGCTATCACCTTTTCATCCTAAAAATACATGCTAAAAAGTCAACACAACGGTTGAGTGAATTCATAGGTTTAGTAATAAAGCAGTATGTTAGGAATTGGAAATTCTATTGTGAAGCATCGGCCACCCCAAATATAGACTAGCTTAAGTTAGCTAGTAGACATATCGTTTATTACGTTATTTGTTAGTTAGTTATTAGTGTAGTTTAGTCTAGTGCAACACCGTTGAGGAAGGACGGGTCTTTACCCATTATATGCCTGATCCACAGCCCGAAGGAGGGCGTATTACTATGTATAAATAGCCCTCTCCCCACAAGGGAGAGGGTTGGATGTTCATTGAGTAATCTAACCTTCCATTTGTTTTATCTCTCTAGAACACTCCACTTTCTCTCTCTAAAACCATATAGTCATACGCCCATATTTGTCATGGTTTGATGTGTTTATGAAATCCAATATGCTACAAATGGTATCAAGAGCCATGGTTTGATCATCTCTCTTACATGTTCTTAGATTTCTAGTGGTTTTATATGGTTTTTGGGTTTGAAAAAGTATAGTGGTATTTGCATCATTTGGACTATTTCTAGTGTTAAAGTTTGGATTTTGATTGTAATTTTGTGTTTAGAATCATTATAAGTGCTTAGGTTTTGATTTGGAATGCTTGAATCAGTGTAGTTGGGTTGTTTTTGGATTGAAAAGTGGTGTTTTTGAACATTTCTACCTAGCAACTTGTGTCACGGACTAGATTTCTTCTTAGCGACTTGTCTCTACGATTCTTCAGTGACTTGTCTTTGTTGTGGAAGCGACTTGAGCACTAAAGATTTGTCTTTTGAGACAAAGCGACAAATAGTACAAAGTAGTGGTCATATTGTTTTGGCCAACGACTTGTCATCGTAGCGACTTGTCTCTACGTTCTTCAGCGACTTGCCTTTGTTGTGGGAAGCGACTTGAGCACTAGCGGTCCTCTTGAGACAAAACGACAAAAAGGACAAAGTAGTGGCCGTACTGTTTTGTCTAGCGAGTTGTCCCTAGTGACTTGCCCACCTAGCGAGTTGTGACTTTAGCGACTTGTACATCTAGCGATTTGTCTCTAGCGATTTGTACTTATAGCGATTTGTGTCTCACAAGAAATGTCTGTCTAGCGACTTGTGTGTGAAGCGACTTGTCTTCAAGGTATTTAGCGACTTGGTGAATTAATGCAAGCGACTTGTGCCTAATATCCATCAACAAAATGTCTTACACCACTGACCCTTTAATCTCCAAAGTGCTCGAACTCTATGATACATCACAGAATAAAGAAACTGTTTGCTACTCAGAAAGTTTAACCATGATTGATTCAGCAAATTATGATTAAAACACTTCACATTCTGAGTCAAATAACAAAGAGTCACACTTGTTAATGATACATGATGCAAAGCAAATGGAATGCAACATTGAGCCCTACCAACTACTTCATCTGCACCTCATACAACTGTTATCCACAACTGGGGATAGAACATGTAGTGCTCTCTTCCGCCAGGACTTACCTACATTGACAAGAACCTTGCTGCTGAACTTAGAACAACTGAAGCTTCAAATTACCAAAAGGAAGGTATTAAAGGATGATTCCAATGCTGCACTTCAGGTAATCCACAACCAATTTCATCCATTCATCAATGGGGAATATTCCGCAGACTTCGATCAACACGTGACTGGAATTTCTTTCAAGAAACATACTGGAATGGAAATTCATAAGTTCATCAATACATTTATCCAACTTATGGATAATGTGGAAAAGTACATTAAGGAAGCTGCTCAAGAGGATGATAATTTGAATAAGTGTCAGGTGAAATTAAGTGAAAGTTGTGATAAGTCGGGTAATGTTTCAGTTGAAAGGTCGGGTGATGCTGAATGCAGAATATCAGATACAACAAAGGATGATGAAACCGGATGCACTGAATACAGAGGCTCAGAGTCAGATAAGCTTGAAACAGCCTGCAGTTCAGTGACTCTTGTTATGCATGATGTGAATGCAGATATCAAACCGACAAATGAACAGGTGTCATGTGATGAGGTACCCTTAACTAATCAATATAATGCATCTAATGTACCTAAACAAAATGATCATAATTCTGAACATGATGTTGATAAATGTTTCTTGGTTGATACTGAGTCTAGAATCTTTAAAACAAATGAAATGGTTGAAAAAAGGGTTTTTGATGAACTTTCAAACAAATACTCAATCCTTGAAAAACATTGTATTTCCTTAGAAATTGCAATACAACAAAGAGAAGAAAGTTTTCTTGCTACAAAACCTTGCATAAATCCGGAATTCCCAGAATTTCGAGAATTTTTTGAAATTAACCAGTTAAAAACCCAGATTCAGGACAAAGACTCAACCATATGTAATATGAAAATACAACTCTCAGATCTGCATAAGAAATGTAATATAGGGATGAACAATCTTAACAATGAGGAGAGTGATCCGATTAAATCTAGGAATGATGAATTGGCTTTATGTGTGACCAAGCTATTAAGGGAAAATGAGTCATTTAGGAAGAACTTATTAGAGAACAATGCCAAGCTGTTAGATCATACTAACTCCTTGTTGGCAGACATTGATGCCCTCAAAGCCCAAATTCAGGATAAGAGCTTCACCATTGTTGCCTTAAAAAATGAGCTTAGGAAAACTATTGGAAATAGGGTGAACACTAAGTTTGCAAAACCATCGACCTTGGGTAAGCCAATTGTACTTAATAATACAGAACGAGCTGTAGTTAGGCAGCCCAATGCATTTAAAACAGAAAGATTTAAACCATCGAAATCTAAGCTTGCCTCCCAAGTTGATGAGAATATAGTTTTGTCAAAACCAGACACTTCACTAATTCATTCCAATATGATGAATAACAACCCCCAGCTTAATGTTCGAAGCTTTAAGATCAGAAATATAAGGAGATCATCTAGTCCATATAAGAAGCAACAAATAACTGACCAATCCCTTAAGAAACAAACTAATTGCAAAAGGACCAATGTTCAGAACAGGGAAATGGCTACATCTTCTTCTGAACCTAAAGGATCTAACTCTGCTATCAGTTGTTTTAAGTGGATTCCCACTGGTAGATTATTTAAGTTCACAGGATCCAAACGGACTTACTCTCCTAGATCTTGTCTTAAGTGGATGCCCACAGGTAAAATCTTCAAGAATGTTGGACTTAAAGGGATTCCCATTAATGATACTCCTAGACCTGACTGTACAACATCCAAAAATGAGGATACACCTGTCACTAACCCATCTATTTGCAATATTACATGTGTTATTAGTACAAAGTGTCCTCAGTCTTTTTCAGGTACAATGCTCAATTCAATCATGAACATCATGATCTGGTTTCCAACAGAAATGAAGACTGCTCACTTAGGAATTGTAGCTTGTCAGAATTCATGCACCTCGTACTTTGACTCCTGTTCGACTTGACTTACGACTCGTTCTCATTAATCCATGTACAAATTAATCTACACTTGTTTAAAAAAAATTAAAAAAAAAAGTTAAAAAATAAAATTTTCAAAATAAAATTTTTACCCAAAATCTAATAAAAGATGTATCTCTTGTTATCGATAACATCTACGGTCCTAGAAATGTCATTCAATAATGATACGGGCCCTTAGATGAAGTTCGAACAGAAGATATACTCTATTTTAAAACGGGTGGTTGAATTTCAATCAATGTTCACTCACTCTTAATTCGTGACATTGATTGAGGGGGAGAATTTTTCAAATTGTATCTACATGATTGTTTGATGTATGTAATGTGCTTTCTAGTTTGCTGATGCATGTTTCTTTACGTGGAATGACTATGTCATGGTTCTTTATGTACATTGTGCTAGATGGCTTATCCATGTTATGTCTTATATGGTACTTGTCATATTCTTTACATGAATGTCACTTATCCACCGTATCTGCATGCAATTTGTTATGTACAAGGGCTGAAAGTGTCAATTGTACTAATTTATGTGTGATACTAAGATTGGTAGCAACTTATCTCTATTTGTCAGTATACAAGGATCAAATGTGTCATTTATTGATACTTGATAATGGTATTTTAGCTATAGCGACTTGCCTCAATCAGGTTAGCGATTTGTCTCACAACTTTGTGCTAGCGATTTGTCTCATTTAGGTCTAGCGACTTGCCTTACGTATCATTACTTGCTAGCAATTTGTCTCAATTTGATAAGGTATAAGGACTGAATGTGTAAATCCGTGATACTTGAGAATAGTACTTAGGCGGTAGCGACTTGTCATAATTATCATTCTTTCAAAAATCTCAATTATTTCTCTCTCTCTAACGTGACCCTCGTCATAGCGATTTGAAGTGGTAGGTTTCTTTTTAAAGTTTTGTTTCGAATCCTCAATGCCTAATGCCTTCTCTAATACACCTCTTTTAACAGATTCCACCGATTGTCTCATCCGTGACTATCAATTCCATTCTAGGTTAGTTTGTGGTTTTTAATGGTGGTGCGTAATATTGATTAGGTTGTATTTAGGGTTCACTTGGTTAGACTTGATGGTGCATTTGTGTGTTTAAATGGTCGTCCTTGTACGTATTTTTGAAAGATTTTTATGAGATTGTTGGGTTGATGTTACATGTTTATGGTTATGCTTGTGTCGTGGTTGTATTTGATCGTTATAGTGATTTGGTTGTGCATTTGTCGTGGTTGTATTTGATTGCTGGGTTGATGTTATATGTCTATGTCAACACACGTTCTTGATGGCGACTTGTCGTAACAATAGGTTGTTCTTGGTAGCGACTTGGTATATACTTTCTTGATGGCGAGTTGTCAAGTTGTTGTATATTCTTGATAGCGACTTGTTATACAATTGGGTGATACTGGTAACTAATGTTTGGTAGCGACTTATCCTTGTCTTTTTTTAAAAAGTGACTTGTCTTGATAAGTTGTATGAAGCGACTTGCTAAAACATTTTCACAAAGGCGATTTGTCACAGGTTTTTCTTATAGCGACTTGTCTTGACAAGTTGATTAAAGCGACTTGCTATAACATTTTCATGAAAGCGACTTGTCTATAGTTTTATTTGAAGCAATTTGTCTTGACAAATTGATCAAAGCAACTTGCTATAACACTTTTGCATAAGCAACTTGTCTCTAGAAAACCTTGTCAAAGTGAATTTGTTACTCTCAGAATTACTAAAGCAACTTAACCTGTTTTCTGAGTATATCAATCTGCTTCTAGTTAATCTGTCATGTATGATACTCATTGTGCTTATGTCATGAGGTTGCATTAAGGTTGATTAGCTAACCATGTCTAACCTAACATGCTCTCGAATACTGTTGTTGTATGTGTGATTCTACAGAATTTCAATGGCAGACACAACCTCTTCCGAGAATCTTGCTACTTCTACTCTACCCACAGTTCTTACAAACAAGGAAATTCTTCCAGAAGATAAATGGGTTGAGATAGGCAAAAGCAACTGCTATGTGGACATGGATAGAACACAACCAAATCCAATCTTCAGGATTGCCATTGATATTCTGAAAAACACTAACTTCTTTAGTGCCTTGACCAAGAAATGCACGATCCCTTCCATCTACCTACAACAATTTTGGAACACCATCACATGGGACAAGATCACAGCCACTTACTCTTGTAAGCTTGATGATAAAGAGTATGAAATCACCTCTGATATTCTCAGTAAGGCCCTAGGAATCACACCATGTGACCATGCTAAACAATCTGTCCCTCCACCTACTGCTGAAGAACTAATTGACTTTCTCAATGAGTTGGGTTATCAAGTTAACGTAACAAGGGTTTCTGATATCATCACCGGCCATGTATCAACTTTGGAGAGCCATTGCTACTATTCTCAACCTATGCTTATCTGGCAAAACCTTAGGGTTCGATAAAGTGAGGGCACCTATTCTGCAAATCTTGTGGGGAATCATCAAAGGGGTGAATATTGATGTCACGGAACGTATTTGGGAAGAATTATCGTTGTCTATGCACACTTTCATCACCGACAGAACAAATGTTCAGAATCAAGCCAAAGGAAGAAAGAAAGAGAACAAACTTGTAATTCCTAGCATATGATTTTCGAAGCTTATCATTCAGTTCTTGCAACAGACACATCATTTTAATCCAAGGAGTGAGTCGGTCCTCCATGAAGCTAGTGATGAATTTGTACTTGGTAACACCAAATATGTTTCCAAAGGTGTTAATAAAGAGATATTTGGAATGCCAATCTCTGATGCTCTTCTCACAGATGATATTAAGAAGGCTGATTACTTCAGAAAACACAAGAAAAGGGCATCCAGATCCAATGTTGATGACGCTCCCGATCCCTCACAACCCAAGTCAACAAAGTCTACTTCTAGCACTAAATCATCCTCGAAAACCTCATACGCCGCCCTTCCCAAGAAGAGACTTGATAGAACTTACTCTACTGACACTTCATCACAAAAACAGAAGAAGAGAAAGAGAGAAGCCGGAAAGGGAAAAGATGAAGGATCCAAGGATGCTGAGAGACAAATGAGTTTAATGGATGAAGATGAGGCTGCACTACAACAAGGGATTCAACAAAGCTTGGATTCCCTAAACTTGCCTCAGAGACCATCATTAGGAGGAGTTGTGATACGAGAACCAGTATCGGCACCACAACAAACCACACCTGCTACACAAGACAAAGGCAAAGGGATTGCTGGAGTTGAAGCAGAACAAGCCGCTCATATGCTTCTGACCATCTCTTCTCCACCTCCAAAAACTACTACCCGATTTGAGCTGAAGAAAAGAAGCATTGAATCATCTTCAGCTCAAGAACCAACTAGAATGGAAAAGGATTTGTCCGATACACAAGAAGACACACTTGCATCTAGTGACACCCAATCAGAAAGTCAGCAATCTGCACCTTATACTGAAACTGTTCCAGTGCTTGAAGCAGAAAATGAACAAATGGATTCTGACAAACAAATCACAGAGAATAAAGAAAATGAACTGCTGAAAGACCCAAAGGAGACCCTTGAGCCAAGATCTGAAGAACACATGTGCCTAGAAGAAACGAACATGTCTATGAGATCTCTATCCTCACTTAAGAATCTAGATGCTGACTTCTCATTTGGTGATCAGTTTTTGAATGACAAACCCTCAGACACCGAGACTTATAAGCAAAATGATGAGAAAGAGGAAGCTGAGTCTATTTACACGGTCGCCATCCAGCAAGACACATCAACCATCCCTCCGATGTCAGCACCTGATCAAACAACCGTACTTCCACCACCCAAACCTGCTCTAACAACCGCACTTCCACCACCCGAACCAGTTGTCACAATTAATGACACGGACACTCCACCGGCATCACCACCTCTGATCTTAACATCTGAGCAATTGCTCGACAAGGCCGTGAAACGTTTTGATGCTCTTGAGAGGTACCTGCCTAAATCTATCAACGTCCTCGAGCGTCGTGTCTCCAAGCTGGAGAACCTTAACTTCGATGAAGGTGTAGCAGACGCCATTGAAGCCGAAGTTAAAGATGCTGTAGAATGGGCAATGCAAGCTCCACTGCTTCAACGGTTTAAAGACTTACCCATTTCAGATATGAGAGCTGTCATGTTGGATAAAATGTATGACGCTAACGAGAATCTAGAAGAGGTCCATAAGAAGTTATTCGTGGCTCTTGAAGAATCGATAAAGCACGATAGTCATTTATAGTTTCTGGAGGATATTAGAGAAAGAGAGGCAAAGAAGAAAAGGAGGACTTCGGTGTTGGAGTCGTTGCATAAAGGTCCTAAGTCTCCACCACCTCCTCCTCCTCCTCCAACTGGTGGAGCTGGAACTTCTGGTACTGGTGGATCTTCTGGCACAACCACAACTACTATGACAAATCCACCAACATCTCCACCAAAACCCTCTAATCAAACCAGTTCATCCGGTGGTCAAGGTACTCAGAAGATGTCTACGGCATGGACCACGGTTGATTCCAAGTTTACACCCACCTTCTCCACTATCCCGGAAGACCAAGTACTAAATGAAGAGTCTTATGTCATGCCAGAGTCATAATCCGATGACAATGATGCATCCACCAAACATATCCCTAAGCCGTCTGAAGATGACGATTGGTTTGATGCATACATTTCGGGTGAACACGTTAAAACCTCTAGAGTTGCACCATCAAAGGATATGACTCAAAGCTGGCTCACCAAAGATAAACCTCAAACTCTTGAACCTTCGTGGTCCATTCCTGAGTCTGATTCGATAATCCCTGACAACAATTGGGCAACAACCATCACGACCAACTATGAAGCCCCAGCAGAAGACTCTCTTCTTCACATCACAGGGGATATGGGAAGCTTTATGAAGTGGTTTTGTGAAAAGAATGGAATTTCGTCAATCACTCCGAAAGATCTTGAAGGACCAGCATTTGAAATCGTCAAAGTCTTCCACTCTGATGCCAGTCAGCTTCAATACCAGATGGAAGAATGCCATAAAATGCTGAGTGATCAAGTCAGTGAGCATATCAGTCGTTTCGATGTAAAAAACCCTCTTCCTCTCGGTGGTGAACCTGGACAAGTGACTATTCAATCAGAGTTCTTCTTCAACCATGACTTGGATTATCTATGTGCTCGAACTACAGAAGGAAGACCAGCTTTATCGATTTCTAAGATGAAAGCTGCAACCTACACATATCAGGGTCTTGAGCAGATGGTCCCTGATCAATTCTGGACAGACAAAGAACAAGTGTATGACATTGCTGCTTCGTATGGCATTTCTCATTGGTGGTTTAAGAAGAAGAAATTCTACATTGATAGACATGGTGCTGAAAAGAGACGCAAAGCTGTTTGATCCAAGCTGCGTATTCTAAGTGTTGTCAGTATATATATCTTCTCAATCTACGGCTATGATTATCTGAAGAAGATTGTTCTTCGAAGAGCAGACTTGAAAGATCATGTTATAGAAGAAAACGACTTCAAACATTTGTTGCCAAGTGACTTTGAAGATCTCTATCTTCTGAACCTTCAAGGACACCTTGACTATCTACCTATTCGTAAGAAGAAGGCTCTCTCTGCTGCTGTCAATCTTTGGATCAGGGGCTTAGTCATTCGACAAAGAGTTGGGGATTTTCAACTAGGCGTGGAGAGCTACCAGACCCAGGTCAACCTAACGAGACCGCAATGGGAAGCCACAGGACATGAATTTCGTCACGACTATACAGTGATTGACACCCCTAGAGCAGTCCTCTTTACCGATAGATACGGGTCACGAATGCTAATGAGGCTGTGCGAGCTATACAAGTTCAGTGATGGTACACTCAAGATGGTTGAAGAAGAATTGAACTCGAGAGTAAAGGAAATCAAACTTGACCTGAAGCCGTGGAACAAAACAAATTTCTGGTCTAAACAGGATTTGAAGAGGTGTGAAGAGTTCATTGCTGCGATCGGGAGAAGACTTAAGACTAGAAAGATCTTTCGCAGCCTTAAAAGTTTTGTGGGTGGTAGACTATGTGAAGGTCATTACAAGCTACTTCAAAGAACTGAAGGAAGACATCTTCCTGGAGTAGTTCTGTTATGTATTATGATTTGTGTAATGTGGTGACTGTACTATGAACAACTATAACTATAATGTATGTAGTAGTGATAGGTTATGTATTGTTGTTTCCCTTTTAGTCTAAAAGGGAACTTTGGAGTAGTCCACTTCAGATCAAATAAAACCAGACACATTTTTCTCCAACAAGTTTTGTTTCTTACAAATTTAAATCACTTGAGATCCAAAATCTCAAAGAATTTGAAATTTTTGATCGGGGGAGAAAATGTGATATAAATATGCAGATATAAATATGCAATCTGATAAAAGGTGACAAATTTTGTCACAAAGTGCATACTGCTCTCTAATATGTGCTAAACTCTTTTTGAATCTCGAAGCATATATTGAGGGGGAGCATTTCAAAAAGAAAATAAACTTTCAATGTACAAAGATTTTTATGTTTTAACATAAAGTACCTTGATTGATTTTTAAATGGTTTCTAAATGGTTGTGTGATCGTGAAAGTAATTCAAAGAACTCTTTCCTCTATGTTCTAAATTATTTGAAACAACCATCGCACATTTTGAGGGGGAGAATTAACCATGAAAATCAAAAGGCTTTTTCTAAGGAAATTGTGATCAAGAAATTGTTTCAAAGAACTCTTGCCTCCATGTGCTAAACAATTTCAAATCATATGCACATGTTGAGGGGGAGCATTTCTAAATGATCAGAACAATTAAGGTACAAAATTCTTTGATATTATATCACAAGTACCTTGATTGATTTTCCAAATGATTTTTCAAGTGGTTTCGAGGAGGAAAAACAATCAAAAAGACCGACCAAATTTACTTTATGTATGGAGATATAAGGATGGTTAGGTTAGGTATTCGTTCCCATGATCCCGCCAGAGCCGGAGGGATCTACCCAGGGACAATCCACTAGATAGTGTAGAGTCCTTAGGTATGATGAAAAAAAAGGAGAAAAGTGAGAAATGGGAAGAGTGCGGACTGAGATAGAGCTAGAACTGGAATAAACCCAACAAGGTTCTAGTAATGAAGTCTCGGTAAGCACTGAAGGGGTTGAAGAATGAAAAAGAAATGAATGTGAAAAGGGTGAAAAGAAATATCCCTCCAATTATTCAACCTTAGGGCAGAAACCGGGTTCAATACATATGCTACTGGTTGTTACTAAGGTAACACCGGTATTGAAGACAAGACATCATGGACCCAGTGACGCACTACACTACAACTTCCCAAGCTACTCAAGTTCCTCTTAAAAGGACTTGTTTCATTCTCACGGGGAACCTACATTATCTATCGAATTTCTCTTAGAGATGGTTGATATTGAAGAAGGAGACCCTCTCCCTAGTCTCTGGCATAGGAACCAAATGTGCACTTTTGAGTCTAGAGCCACGAGATCATCAATAAATCTCATTAAGGACATAATCAATGAAGACTCACTATTTCACACAATGTGGAAAGTGAGAATATATCTTATGAGTCCTACGCATTATCCTTGTGGTATTGCCAGAACATCTGAGTGATATGCTAACATATTCACAATGATGATGGAAAGCCTTCTAGAGCCAACATCAAACAAGCTCTTGGTAGGTGGCATGTGAGATCTATCCAATAGATCAAACTTGTGACAACTGGATTGAAACAATGGGGCGATTCATTATTGAATCAACCTTGGTCCAGGAAATGGATTGACGGATACCTTTGAAAAAACCGGTCGTTGTGCTTAAAATTCTTTTCTCTAGCACATCGACTGTGTACTAATATTTAAAAATAAAAGGTGTTTATGATTGATAACTGATTTTTCTTAAAACTTTCATTGTATTGCAAAACTTTATATTGAGCAGTGTACGATTGTTTTTCAAATCTCTTTTCATCAATCAGTGAATCTCAATTCGCTGGTTCACTCACTCCGTGTTGCCTTCTTTGAGACGTTCTGGTTTAAGAACGGCTTGAGCAGCTGCGAAAACCTGTCAAGAAGATTCTTCGGAATTATACCTGATCACAGGCAGTACTTGTACTGATCAATGGGGAACCGTGGGCCGTGTACCTCAATTCAACGAAAGTGATCAAAGACACTTTCGTACGCTTTATTGCTAACTGTTGTGTGCAGGTACACCCGACGTTTGCAGCTGATCATAATTGAGAGGTTAATCCATAGCCGCATGCTCACACTACACATTCATTTCTAAAGAAATCGTGATTCGTGCTTCAACGACTCTAATATTTTCACTCCATGCTTCTGCTACGCTGCTGCCAATATCATGAATCAACTAAAGCTTCCGCTACTCTGATAAGAAGACATCATGATCCAGAATGTGAGCATGTCGGTCCATTTGTCACAACATCATATGAGGGCAACACAACAAAGGGTGATGCTGAGATCAACTGTGGCTGATGATCTCAAATAAAGCTCGAAGGTCATCCAAATGTGGATCAGCTCTATAACCTCCACTTAATGTACAAAGTAGTTGGACTAAGAAGAAATCACAACGAAAGCACAAACATTGAATATTTTGTTGAATTGAAGTCTACGAGCTCAAGACTGAAGATTAAATAGAATGCTAGGATGCAAAATGTAAATCATGGGGTGACCTCCCTTAGGGGGAGATTGTTAGGAATTGGAAATTCTATTGTGAAGCATCGGTCACCCCAAATATAAACTAGCTTAAGTTAGCTCGTATACATATCGTTTATTACGTTATTTGTTAGTTAGTTATTAGCGTAGTTTAGTATAGTGCAACACCGTGGAGGAAGGACGGGTCTTTAACCATTTTATGCCTGATCCACAGCCCGAAGGAGGGCGTATTACTATGTATAAATAGCCCTCTCCCCACAAGGGAGAAGGTTGGATGTTCATTGAGTAATCTAACCTTCCATTTGTTTTATCTCTCTAGAACACTCCACTTTCTCTCTCTAAAACCATATAGTCATACGCCCATATTTGTCATGGTTTGATGTGTTTATGAAATCCAATATGCTACACAGTTGATCACAAGATTTTCAATTTTAAAAGAAGCCATGGACTACGTTGTTAGACGCCCATAAAAGAGAATTGATATTATCGCCCTAAGCTCATGACACAAAGACTCAACTGCATACACCTAATTACTGGTGTACGTAATAATATGCCCCCAAGAGATAATTGCCAATTATCGAAGAGATTCAAATATGGTGCGCCCCGGTTATGTCCGATAACCGAGTCGCGGTCGTTAATTCCCGTAGTACTATCCACAATATTTGCGTTCACTCAGAAGTGATTAATGGTTCATGATGAAGGGGTCTTTTGGCAAACAACTTAGGCATAATAGTAATAATATCAACAGCAAACAGTTTTCAAGCAATTGTGATCATAAAAACAGTATTAGCATGTATTCTCCCCCAAAGAGTTTATAAAACAGTTAAAAGAGTAAAAGTGGGGCTATGAACTCACCTTAGTCCGAAGCAATGCAAGATTCGATACTATCACAACTAGCATCGGGAAAAGAAACAAAGTAGTGTCATGGGTGGCATCGCACAACGATACAAGAGTACAGGCACAACGGCACGTCATCGGCTCGACATACTTGTGTACGGTTTATCTCAGAATACGTATCGTAAAGTAATTGAGTTTTCAAAGATAAGTGTTTTAGTTTTCGTGGAATACTCGTATTAATGTTTGTTTAAAAGTATAATGTCTCGTATCTCAAAAAGTTTATCATTAATGTTTCGTGTGGTGGTAAGAAAACAAAGACTCGACAAGTAACTCACACCAAATATAACTCACACTAAAGCGTAATGTATATCCCAATACATTATAAAGAATAGTCAAGAAATATTGACCAAGATTCAAGAACACACGCTTAAAGCAATAAAACATATAAAAGAAATTAAACAAGTAGAGGTCAATTAGCATGTAAGGCACACTTAGAAAATAATGAAATGGATGGTTAAGTCTTGATCATTTACCCGATAACCCCAATTAATTTGCTAAGAAAATATATGTTTCAAGTATAACTTAGTTTAAAAATAAAAGTAAATGAAAAATGTTCTATTAATAATAAACTATACTTTTCATCTTGTAATCGGTTCTTAATCAAATAAGGTTTCTAACGGTAGTATATATTCAGTATGGAAATAAAGGTTTAATATAACTCGTTACCCAAAATATGTTTTGATAATAATTAGTCTGTTATGATGGGTTGAAATCACTTAGAGAATTTAAGGGTCCATTTTGTTAGTAATTATTAATCCGGTTATATGTTTAATAATTATCGTCTTTATAATCTAATACTAATTCTACAATCGGTAGTCCAATTTAATCCGTTTTACTTTGTATTTATCCAATTCCAAGTAAGTCAAATCATAGTCTCAAGTGTCCGAAACTTCCCATGTCCAGATAAGATAAAAACCCGATAGTCCGATATCCGTAAAAATGTTAGCACATGATAAATTTGATAAACCAATCAATTATGATATACAAGTATACAGCCCATTTATAAACCTAGTGGGCTTCGGCATATGACTCGCTACAACCAAACATTCCCAACTTTGGGTTTGCTTTTTGACACTAAACTGAACCAAGAGCACCCTACGTGGGTGACAAGCATGAACATGCACATTACTCAAACATTTCCACAGACAAAATCACACAAAACTCTTAGTGGATTACCGGCCCAAACACAACCTCTCATTCACCTTTTTGGATTTGAGGCCCGTTAGACAAGTTAACACATAACCTAATTCATTCTTACCTTTGGTTTCAAAGAAAACAAAACTGAATACCAGTTTACTATCAAATTCGCAAACTCAAGTTTCATCTAAATAAATCAAACACTTCCTTGGGGTTCGTTATTGAACCAACACGCACACACCCTTTGTGGTGTCGTGTCGAGCTGGGAATTCAAGCACAAACAAACCGAAATGATTTTGAACAACAACGTCCTCTCGGTTTCTATATAAAACCGATATCAAGCACACACTCTCTATGAGTTTCCAACCTAAATCCGAGACCATAACAATGATCGAGCACACCAATCCCCTCGAGGGGTTGATGGCTGACCAGGAGTCGAAGTAAACACCCTTACAGGTTCTAAAACTGCCCCGATATTACAACATTAATAATATCATCAAGACACTACAAACAACATCAATCCCTCTATGACTCGAGACTACTATCACATCCATATCCTAATCGGATTCATACACAACTCGAGACCAGAAAAAGATCAAGCAACATCAATACATATCGATTCAAAGCGCAAGGACAATCAAAACCATAGTCTTGAGCAATCCCAACCAGGGGCGGAGTCAGGAATTTGAATTAAAGGGGGCCGTAATTATTTATCATATAACGTAACATACAATTGATCGTTAAAACTTTCATTATTCACCAAGGCTGAGTTGTATATTTGAGTATACATCGAATTCTAGTTATGTTTCAATAACAATGACAACTTACGCATTTATGTCTTACTTTTATTTTCACAAAATAAACCGTTTAACTTGGGCGATATTTAAAAAAATTATCTCAAGTCCAAACTAAAAATAGCAAACGAGATTCTGGATAGTACTTTAAAAAATTGCATATGATTTTTTGAGTCCTTTTAAGCTACACGTGTTATTTTCTCTTCAACAAAATATTTTGAACAACATATTTAACATTGGAGTTAACTTCATCAAGTTTTAAATGTTAAAGGGGTAAACTAAAACTTTACAACTAAATAGGATTAAAAAAACGTTTATCTTGGCCCACAATAAACACATATGAGTCGTCTTCTCCATAAAAAAGAAACAATAAGCTCTGTTTTTAAAAGCTTTAAAAAAAAGATCATTAACTTATAAAGTGTTTGTTCTCCAATCTCCATCACAAACGCTACCTACTATGATGCCTCTCATTCGTTTGATTCTTTGGTTCGTCACCTAGTTCAGCCAAGGCCAGTGTCGACCGTGTTGGCAGGGGCTGGATTAAAGACTTTGTGAAACTTGGCTGGGAAATCAGGAAACAAGGTGGGCTAGTTTGGCGGTTGGGTGGCCGAGCACCCGCTAGCTACCCTACTGGCTCCCCTCTGATCCCAACACAACCTGACTAACACAACTACACATAACACCACTTAAACTTATTTCTTACCACACGAAACAAGAAATAAAAAAAACTGTCATTAGCCGGTTTTTAAACTCCACGAAACCTAAGAAAATGATGGTATGTGATATATAATCAAACGGAACAAATAAAAATAGTTTTCGGATTCTAAGCTTACTTAAGAATCGAAAGAGGAAGAAAGAGACTCGAGATGGTGGTGGTGAAGAACCACAGCTGCAAAACCGTGAGCAAATACTTAAATAAATCTCATTCGTGCCTTCTTTGCCTCGAGCTAAACTCCAAACGAACCACCCGATTTCTGGTCTTCATTGGTGGCGGCGGCAGATTGAGGAGGAGTCCTTGGTGGTGATAGTTGTGAGATTATGGCTGGAAGTGGGAGATCGATGGGTGAGATTGAGTGTGTGTTCCTCCTTGTGGTCGAGTCAGCTTATATAGAGGAATAAGAAGGGACTTTGACCAACACTTCCTTGGTCTCGAATTGAGAATAGACCATCCTTAGCAAACATCATTTTCCATTGCTGCCTTCAAAAGGGTCCCGTGATGCATTCTTGGGGAGGAGAGAAAATTGACACTGACCTAATCTCATGGCTTGACTTGGAAATCCTTGGTGGTTGCGATCAATTTAAAAAAAAAGAGAAGGAGATAGCAAGACTTGACCAATCTTTCCATGGTGGTTATCTTGTGAAGTGATAGAATGAGCACTAGTCCTTTTCCTTGGATGGTCTCCTATGAGCTCTTGTGAACCGGTGTTGGGAAGAGACAAGATATGAAAAATAAAAAGATTGATAAAGACTTATCAATCTATCCTTGATCATAGTGTGAGGCGTTGGAGAAGAGAAACCAGGAAAGGGAAAAAGAAAACTGCTTTTGATGTTTGTGTTGGAAAGAAGCGAAGAAGAAGAAGAGTAGAAAAGGGAAAGAGAGGGTGAGGCGTGGGTTAGTGTGGGGGTAGATAGGTTTTTATTTTGTTTTATTAGTAACAGGGTATTAAGGTACTGTTTGATAACAACTTAATGTGTCTTTATTGAAAAATAAGTAAGTTAATTAAGTCATTAAATAGATGTTTGTTTAGTGCTTAAAATTAACATGTGACCTTCCAGAAAAAGCCAGAGAGATGAGGGTCTATAAATTAAGCCCATCCCTTTTATCATAATTTTACATGTTTACCCTCCCACTTCTTAACTTTATTTCAAATAAAAGGGTATAACAGTAATTTTTACTAATTAAGACACTTTATTCAGAACACAAAACAAACAACCATTTATTTATCTACAAACAGACATCATATATCTAGACAGATACTTTAATTTAACAGGACTTAATAAAAAAACTAAACAAATAGGCCCAAGTGTACCCCGTGTATTGTCGAATTTCCGTGAAATCGTACCTTCCCGGTACACGTAAAATGTAAAAATTATAGTTTTGGAAACTTTTTAACGAGCGTAATAATATAGTATTATTATTATGTAGAATTTAGATTTTAACTGTTTTGATGTTACGAAGTTGGTGTCGGTATGTGTCGAGTGTCGTTTTTACGTTTTACGAGAAAACTTATCGTTCTCGATTCAATTAGGCTCGGAAAAATCCAGGAGTGAATATTAGTAACATAATTTACTATAGTTTATTTTTAAAATTTGTTCGAAATTTTACGGGTTGTTATATCATTTGACCCGGTTCACAAACAAATGAACTAGGGTAGGGTTCAAAGATAGTTTTGACATTTTAACAAAAAGTCCCCCTTAATTTATGCTCACTTTTTACACATAGTCCTTTTTTGGTAACTTTTTATTTTAAACAAAATATTGAAAAAAAATTTAGATCATTTTTGTTTTATCAAAAATGTTTTAATAAGAAAATTATCACTCTCACTCGAAGTGATGATATTTTCTCAACTTTTTAACAGCATTTTTATGTTTTTCCTTTATTTCAACAACATTTAGCAACTTACTCCCTTTGTCCCATAATTATTGTCCATTGTTGACTTTTGAAGTCTTTGTTTTGAACTTTGACTTTGAATATTTTTATTTGTGTTATATAATACTTGATGAAAGTTATATCAATGAAAATACAATGAACGCCCAATCCATTCATATATTTTGCATCAAGTATTATATAACAGAAATAAAAATATTTACGGTTAAAGCTGAAAAATAAATACTTCAAAAGTCAACAGTGGACAATAATTATAGGACAAAGGGAGTATTATTTATTTTCAAAAAATAAACTTTTGAATTTACTCCCCTAAAAAATAGCTTATGTCTTAAACTGTTTTTGATCTATTTTTGGAGTGGGAAGTGTTAAAACAAATAATGTCTTAAAATGTTATCTATATTTTTCGACCTCTCTACGTTTTGATAATAACAAAAGGCAAAAATATGTTACGTCAAAGTTAACGTAAACAAGTTATTAGTCATAGAATATCATTTCGACGTAAATCACTCAAGGTATAAATAAACAAACATCAAACTTAATGGATGATCAAAGAAATTAATTTTTGTCTTAAACTTCACATTTTAATAAATGTGACAAAACATTTTTTAGAAAAAATATTTTGACAAATTATTTTTGTATTGTAAAGAAGTGTTTTAATGAGTATTTATTTCAAATTTATAACAGCCTTTCCACCCCCTGAAAGAATATATATATATATATATATATATATATATATATATATATATATATATATATATATATATATATATATATATATATATATATATATATATATATATATATATAAAATCTAGATCAAATAAGATCAAACTAAAGTTGTTAAAATGAAATCCAACTAAAATTTGAAAAGCGACACTCTCCTTACAAAAAAAATAATTTTTTTATTAACTACAACTAAAATTGTTAAAGTTTCGATAGATTTCTTTTTAAAATTTACGAAACCTAGGTGATACACTTTGATTAGAAGTGTAATGTGTATCAGGTTTTTGTATGTGTATCAGATTTTGAAATATTTATTAGTGTAATATGTATCAGGTATATCACTAATCCAAACTCATGTATCATTTGATTATAAGTTCATAAAATGTTAATTTGTATTAAAATATTATTTTTATGTGTATTATTGCTAAAGTTGTTATTTATAAATGTTTTAGTGGTTTTTTAGACTTGATCTTATTTTTACAACTTTAAGTTTGATCTCACGTTAACTCTCCCCTATATATATATATATATATATATATATATATATATATATATATATATATATATATATATATATATATATATATATATATATATATATATATATATATATATATAATTCACCAAAATATACCTACACGACAAAAAGACAGAAAATGGAGCGTCTTGGGATGGTACCATTAAAGTGGACGGCACGTTAAATTTAACGGCACCATCCTATGTATCGGTCATAATTTATTTGTCCTATAAATAGGGGACCATTTTACACTTTAAAAAAGATTTTTTCACACAATATTCTGAGATCAGGTATAATTCTCGGCTTCCCATTGCATTGTCTTATTGTATTTATCTACTTGCTTTAGGGTTAGTTTTATAGCCTCACTTTTACTTATTTTATTACTCGTTTTGAACTACTTTGGGGTGAGAATATATTACTTGCTTTTATTTATGGACACAAGTACTTTAAATTATCATATATACATAACCGAATGTACCGGATACTTAACTGAATGAACCAGCCAGACTGCTATGTACATACATGACTGAATGTACCGGTCAATCACTATTTATTCATAAACGAATGTAACGGGTAAATAAATGTTAAACCTTGTGGTCCACTTTTACAGATACTTAAAACTATGAACTTACCAACCTTTGTGTTGACACTTTTAGCATGTCTTTTCTCAGGTCCGTATGGCATAACTATGGCTTGGAGCATTAGAGTTTCATGGTATGTTTTGAAGACTAGATGCATACATATTTACCATTCGATGATATTTCGAAATGTTTATTTACTTAACACTTTGGGGCCTTTTGTTGTAATCTGATTTCTTTTATCAAATGGTAACTTTTTAAAACGCCTCGTTTAGAGGGTGTTTTCTATGACTTGAACTTTGTACTATGAAGTAACACCCCAGTGATATTATCTTCCGCTGGGATATTTAGAGGGTGTTAAACTTTTTCATCAATTTCCTTCATTACATATGGACCATTTTTTATAGAGTTAATCAACAACTTTCTTTCTAAGAACATTCGTAACCCTTGAGGACCATTGAACATAGTTTCTCCAATACAACATGTGAGGTCTGACATTACTCCCAGCAGCCAATGCATCTTAAGTTGTAGAAATTATGATGTTGGATCTTTAATATGAGATGTTATTTTGTTGTGAAATTTTGTGTTTTATTTTTTTGAATATGTTTTTTTGATTAATTAGATGTTGAAAGTCTTGTGAAAATGATTTGATTAAAGTCTCTTAAAATTTTTTTACACCAACAAAGTTGTGAAAGTAAATTAGTTCCAAATGAATTGAAAAGTCAAGTATCGTAACATTGGTCAAAGTCTCGCAATTCAGTTCTTTTAGAACTAAGTGAGTGTGGTAAAAATTGAAGGTACACGTCTTGTAATCAATCTCTCATAACACCAAGTCTTGTGTTGGGAATTATCTGTTACCACGGATAATTGTGGTTTACACTGCTTGGAATACACTAGCAGTGGAAACGTATTACCACTGCTGGTACATTATTACCACTGCTATAGGAGAACGCGTCTAGATAAGTATAGAATAGATTTTTTGTATATTCTATATTGTTAGCTTTATACTTATCTTGTAAAGGACTCCTTGTTGTATAAAAGGAGGTCCTAGGTCATTGTCTTAGGAACTTGTCTAATTACCTACGTATTACTCACAAAGGCTTCAAGGTGTAACCCTAGTGATAAGCAAGATCACTCGTATTCTTCATTAATAATATTGGAGCTTAAGTTTTGTGTTTAATCTGTGTTTACTTAAATCACATCATACAATCAGTCTTCTAAGTATTACTAAGTAAATTCCGCGTGCTTAATAATATTATACAAAATATCATTGACACAAGGTGTGTGTCCAGATCCATCAAGTGGTATCAGAGCGCAGGTTCTGATATTTTGTTTTAGAAGATCCAAGGAATAAGCTTAACCTACTCACTCAATTCAATGGAGATGGAAAACAACTAGTCCAACTCTTCTACACCAAGGCTACCTAAGCTAAAACTTAATGAGTTTGAGATGTGGAGGATACTTATTGAGCAATACTTTCTCATTCAGGACTATGCTCTATGGGAGATCATTCAAACTGGTGATTCTTTCAAGTCTGTGACTAGTACTCAGAAGGTTGGTGACACAGATGTTGTGAAAGTGTATGTGCCTGAATCTAGTATTGAAAAAGCACTAAGGAAGAATGATCTTAAGGCTAGAAGTTTGTTGCTGATGACTCTTCCTAGAGACCAGATAATTGCATTTAGCAAGTTCACAACTGCTAAGGAACTGTTTGAAGAGATTTTCTCAGTGTTTGGTGGTAATGATGCTACAAAGAAGACACAAAAGACATTGTTGAAGCAAAGTTATGAAAACTTCTCTGCTTCAAGCAATGACTCACTTGATAGAATCTTCACCAAACTCCAGAAGATTGTTACACAACTAACTGTGTTTGGTATTGAGGTAGAAAAAGAATACCTCAATTTGAAGTTTCTAAGAAGTTTGCCTTCAGAGTTTCAAACTAATGTTACTGTCTGGGAAAACAAATCAGACATAGAAACAATGAAGCTCAATGACCTTTACAACAACTTCAAACTTATTGAGCAAAGGTTGAAGAAGGCAGGGAAACTTGGTACAAGCTCTAGTCGTTTGGCATTGTTGTCAACCTCTGTTGACAGTGATGATTCTGAAGATGATAGTGATGATGATGTTGCCACTGCTTGTTCTACAGTTTCCACTGGTAATGTTAGTGTTACCACTACAGGTTCTAAGAAGAAGGTTGCTAGTATTGGAGATCCTACTTTTTATGCTTTCATCTCCACACAAGTAAATGGCTCTGTCTTAACTCATGAAGACATAGTGCAAATTGATGAAGATGACTTGGAGGAGATGGATATAAAATGGCAGATAGCTCTTCTTAGCATGAGGGCTAGGAAATTCTACAAGAAGACTAGCAAGCCTATTCACATCAATGGTAGTGAAACTGCAGGCTTTGATAAGAAGAAAGTGGAGTGCTTTAACTGCCACAAGTTTGGACATTTTGCTAGAGAATGTAGAAGACCAAAGACCAAGGACAACAGGTCTACTTGGTACAAGCAAAAGAAGGAACCAACTGTGGAAGAACCAAAGGCAATGTTGGCTATTGATGGTGTGAGCTATGATTGGAGTTTCATGGCTGATGATCAAGAAGAAGAACATTCAGATGCTGCTCTTGTTGCTACTGAATTTGCTCTCATGGCTTTCTATGACTCTGAGGTACAAAACTTTGAAATTTGTTCTAAAACATGTAGGGCTGCTAGATAAGTTGAAAGGCTTAATGATTTATATTCTAATGAAAGACAATATTTGTATACTGCTAATTATATTGTGTCAAATCTTAGGAGAGCTATAGCAGTATTAGAGAAACAAATAGATCACTATAGAGAAAATGAGACAAAATATAATGATGATATGATTCTTCTTAAAAGAGAGGTAGAACATACAACAGCTGTGGATGAAGCATACCAAAAGGAGTTTGAAAAACTTCAAAAGAAAAATGAAAATGTCAATTTAACATTATACACATGTTATCATCAGTCTAAGTCAATTGATAAAATTTGGAATGCCCAAGTACATAGTAAAGTTAAGTCTGGTATGGGTTATAATATTGTACCTCCACCACTAAGAGGTGTTCCATCACCTCCAGGTATAGATTTAGCTCATACAGGCTTAGAAGAGTTTCAGGACCTTAAACGTGAATATGGTCCTTTAAAGGACACAATGGTGAAAAGTGAGGAAAAGATTAAGCATGATAATGATGTTTTTGAGAGTGCTAGTGACTCATCTGTTATTGATGATAATGTTAAAAAGAATGTAGATGCTTCTATCCCAAAAGTTGTTAATGTTGTTACAGAGGAACCTAGGAAACCAGTTAATAAACCTAGATCAACTGTAAGGTATGCTGAGATGTATAGGAACAAGCCTACAACTCCTAGGGGTAACCAGAGGAGTTGGAATCATGTTAAATCTCAACAACTAGGTAGTGATTCTATGATGTACAATAAGGCATGTTATATCTGTGGTAGTTTTGATCATTTACATGCTTATTGTGACTATCATAATGGGAGAAGGGAAGTCCATAGGAATAAAATGGTGGAGTCTAACAGGTTTCAAAATAATGTACACTCTAATTCACATTGCAAAATGGTCCCAAGAGCAGTTCAACTACGAAATGGTCTCAAAACCTTGGCCACTGCAAAAACTGTTAACACTGCTCATCTTAAGTCACCTGTTAAAAGTGCAAAGTCCAAAAAAACTTTTGCCAAATCTGCACAGACAGGGAAAAGAACTTTTCTGAATAATAAAGTTCATTAAAACCAACAGTGGGTACCTAAAAACAGACCAGCAGTTACCACTGCTCATTCAAAAGTTACCACTGCAAGGGGTGTAAACAAGAAAAGGGGGACATGGGCAATGCTGTGAAGGCCTCAACACGTTAGGAATGGAAACCTAAAGGAACTACCTCTACAACCAATCCCAATGGTGTATCAATGACCTTTGATAGATTTAACTATGTTGATACACGAGGCAGATCCAAGTCAATCATGGCTTGGGTCCCCAAAAGAAACTAACTCTTTACTATTATGTGTAGGAACATCCAAGATCAGATCAAGGATATACAGATAGTGGGTGTTCAAGGTACATGACTGGCAACAAGTCCTATCTTTCATATTTTGAACATTATGATGGACAGTATGTCAATTTTTGAAAAAAATGAAGTTAATGGAACAACATGTATGATGCAAGAACTCTAATGATAAAGGAAAACATGGATCATTATTATTATTTCACAAAACTGCAGGCTGAGTGCAGTAGATACATCCATGGAATACAGATAACAAGCATCATTACATCAACTGATAACAACTAAACAACATCCTACTCCAAACAAAAGCTTCACAACCTACCCCAACCAGACTCCACTTAACCACCATCTACCATCTATGGATTCTTTGGGAAGCCCCACTTTGGCATCACCTTAGGAGCTCCACGCATATCAATCCACTCATACACTCTAGGGCATGCTAACCCCCTCACCACTTCTCTGACTGGTGGAGAGGATGATGAAGGACCCGCTGGTGGTGGTGCTGCTCTCAAGGCTCTTGCACGTGGTGCTTGGAGCTCTTCATTAGGGAGTATTGCAGCAAGGGGAGGCACACTCAAGGCTCTTGTGGAAGTCTCATCATCTGTATCCTCATAGGGAGAAACATAAGAACTTATTTCTGAACTATCTCCCTTGGTCAAAGCATCCTGAGGTACTGGTTGCAGATTTGATGGACCAGCAAATGATGTGGTAATACTCACGGACATATGAGATCCTTTTTCTGGATGACACTTCTTCAAACTCTTTTTTCTCTACTCGGCTTGGGTTGTTCAACATAAAGTCATCCCATGCACTGTCAGAAAATGAACTGTCTGAGGAAAGATTGATTGGATTGGAACTGCTCATGGTGATATTTTGGAAATTTTTTAAGAGAGAAGTAATTATGTGGTAGTAGTATGTGAAGTATGTGTGTAAGATGCACTTTAATAGAGGTTATGTTGGAACAATAAGTTAATGAGGGGAAGATTTAAGTGGTTGAGAAGTAAATGAAGTCTTTGACTTTGATGACCGGATTAATAACTTGGAGTGGACTTGTTGACTGTGTGGTCTAACCACTGCATGCAAAATTGTTGCATCTACTTCTAGTTAATTTGTCTAACCACTGTCAATCTCAACAATGCTTTCAGTGTTTGGATTCTATGTGTGATATGCAGGATTGAAGGTGTATTTGTTTAAACCAAGATGTGGTTGTTTAGTGCTTGTATTTATGTTTGACCACTCACTTTTATATAGAATATAAGCCTAACAGTGGGAACTATAATGCAAGCAGTGGAAATATGTTATTCTCAAATGGGAAAAAGGAAAACAGAGAGAGTGCATTCATATAAAAGAGTCATTACACAGAGAGAGAGAGAGTCAACAATCACAATCAAAACACAAAAGATAACTTCCTACATTTCTACACCCTACATCAGCTACTCCATGGGCTTCTTGCCTTTGCCCACATAGTCATGCTTGTTTTTCTGTGCTCTCTTCCTTTTGTTCTCAAAGGTGGATTGCATTCTTGGACAAGGAAGACCAAGAACTTGTGGAGGAGGTTTTGGTAGCATTGCAGGCTTTGTTGGTATGGATATCTGCTTCATATTGGAGATAGTTGTTTCCAGTGCTTTTGTAAGAGCTCTTAGCAATTCTTTGGCCATGGAATAGGTCTCATCATCATCTGATGAGCTAGAGTAAAACTCAAGAGATGGTGCAGGTTTTGCAGCAGGTACACGCTTGGCAATCTCTTTAGTGTACTTCTTGGATGAAGTGCTTCCAGCCCATCCTGATGCCTCTGAGGAAGTCTCTGACTCGATCACATATTCTTCTTCTGAATCAGAGGAGATGTCAATGGTATTGGAAGGATTGCTCATGATTATTTTTTGGGATTTTGTGTGTTTGAATGTGCTTTGATGAAGATTACAATAAGCCAAGCCTCCTTATATAGCCAAAGTCGGTTACCAGGGCTATTTAATGAGTATATTTACTTTTTCCTATTTTGGTAGGTTAAAGAGTAAATATAGATATTATCGGGTTGACTTTGGAAGATATTTTTCTTGGGTAATGATTTGGTTAAAAGTACCTTTGGTTAATAACAAGTTGGTTATTCCTATCACATACAGATACATAACCAAGCTTAGATAGGAGTTGATCTTAAAGGTGTATAACTGAGATACACAACAAATGGTTATTGATTCACCATGTCTAATCCACATAAGAATCAAGTAGTCCAGAGCAAACGGCTGCTGGTAAAGACTTGACAAATCCGTTTATGGTTGATAGTTTACCAAAAACTATATGGTTATCAACTCACCATAGTCTTTATGATTAAGAGTTGGCTAGTCCATAGCAAACGGCTCATGGTAAAGACATATCAAATCCGTTGATAGCTGATAGTTTGCTAAAAACTATGATAAGAGCAGTCTAGTTTTTATAAGCTTTTCTTTACCACTGCTCTTTGAAATTTTTGTGAAAAATTACCACTGCTAGTTCACAGTTTCCACTAACAGTGTTATTTTACCACTGTTGTTCTAGCCATTACAACTGATTATGTCAGTAACTTATTTTTTACTAGCCGTTGAAAGTAACCACTGGTTTCCATATATATAGGGTTAAAATTTTAAGGAGATTATCTACTTTCCATATTGTTATTTATCCGCTTAAGATAAATACTTTCTAAAGATAGTTTTTCTTGCGCAATAATCTTAAACCCTAACCCTATATATCTTTCTCTCTCAATTGGCTAGTTATTCCTTCAATTATTACTGACATAATATCGTTTTTCATCAAAAGTTTCTATGGCACCATTAAAATTTGCAGATGAGCACAACCAAGTGGCCTACCTACAAAAGTCTAACGAGAAGAGTGGCCCTGTTTTTCATCAGATTGTGGACTTTCTCAATACTACCCATATAAGGTATGCTTTACTTTTAAAACCCACAATTTATATCTCTCAAATCAAACAGTTTTGGACTTCTGCTAAGTCCATAACACTTGAGAATGGAGATACACATGAAACAGTGGATGCTCTAAGAGCCACTGTGGATGGGGTAACTATTGATGTTACTGAGGCATCCTTGAGGAAAGTTCTCCAATTGGGAGATCTCAATGGTCTCATCACATTACCTATGCCCGAAATTCATGATACTTTATCATCCATGGGGTATGATACCACTGACAAAAAGGCTACTTTCAAAAAGAGTGGTTTTTGTCCCCAATGGAGATTTTTGATACATACTCTTTTACATTGTCTCAGTCCAAAGAAAACATCTTATGAGCAATTTAGTTCAACCATGGCTTACCCTTTGGTTTGTCTAGCCCCTGATAAGATTTTTAACTGGTCAAATTATATTTTTACAAGTATGACTGGCAATGTAAAGAGTTCAACAAAAAATTTAATGTATCCAAGGTTTGTGCAAGCAGTGCTAAATGAGTTTCAACTGCAACCCCACACTAATGTTTATAAAATCAGTTGTCTTAAGCCTAAAGTTTTTCAAAATAACAAAGATGGCAACATGATTTTTACACCTCTCCTTCCTCAAATGCTTGCAAAGATTACAACTGAACAAAAAACACCCATAATATCTGTTCCACACATTGATTATACTCCACCTGTTTCTCAGACCTATGAAAGGAGGAGCAAACAGCCACCTTCTTTCATGACAACACAGCATGTTTCTGAACCTTTTGGTCTAGGAACAAGCAGTGGTGGTTCTAGACTTCAACCTAGTCTAGCTAGGGAGGAATCTGAGTCAATGCCCCATGATTCACCTCTCCCAACAGGTAACACAGTTGGAAGTGATGAGGGCAGTGGGCAACAATTGGAATTGATGGTTTTGTGTACAAAGTTAGCAAAGCAGGTTGAATCTCTACAGACGGACTTGGCACATGTCAAGAAGCAGCATGCCAAGGATATTACACATTTAAAAGAAGAGATTCGGACCTTGAAGAAAGAGTTGCAGGGGTTGAAAAAGCACAAGAAAACTGCAAAGTTGGTGATCTCATCTTCATCCTCACCTAATGATGGTGATCCAACTGGTTTTGATCAAGATTTGGGTAATTCTCCCAAACAGGGGAGGAAAACAAGTGCTGAAACTCAGGGGAGGAAACTTGTTTTTGAAGATGAAGGGGTTTCTAGTAAAGGAGCAAAGGAAGTTGATACTCATAGAGAGCAACTAGTGCAAGATATTTTCTGTACTTCAACTGATTTTACCACTGATTCAATTTCCACTGCAGAGCCAAATATTCCCACGGATGAACATAATGTAGCTACTGCAAGTGAAGAAATTGATAAACAGAAGAAAGACAAAGGTAAAGCAGTTATGGAAAGTCAAGAGCAACCTGGAAGAAAGATTTCAAAGAAAGAACAAGTTCATATTGCTCATGATAAAGAAGTTGCTGAAAAGATATATGAAGATGAAGTTGCTGAAAATAAAAAGGTTGAAGAAATGGAGATTGTAAGCTTTATGGAGGCTAAAAGGCTGGATAGAATGGAAGATTCTCTAGAAGATCCACTTTCCAATGTTCAACCTACAATACTTAGAGAGAAGACTCCAGAGTTTAGCTATGTTCCTTCTGAAGAAGATATTGAGTTCTTGATTGCTAATAATCCAATAATCAAGAAAAAGGCAATTGACCTTGTAGCTGATGCATCCTTAACTGAAGATCAAAGAACTTCTCAGTCGAAGGATTTCATTCAAATGAAGAACAATCAAGCACTTCAAGATGTGAATAGTACAGTCAGAAAGGGTCAAAAGAAACAAAGACAACCAACCGAGGCACAAATTATTTCATACATGAAGACTTATTGTTGTCATGTTGGTGGTTGGAAAAAGCATCAATTCAAAGGAATGGCTGATAATCAAGTTGAAGGTATCTACTACAGAGTTCAAAAACATGATAAAGATTTTATTGCAATGGGCTCTGAAGAAGAAGAAAGAAGGTTTCCTGGATTGAAGAGAAAGGCCAAAGAAAGTGATTCTCAGACTGTTAAGAAGACTAAGGTTGCTGAAGAACAAGAAATTCCTACTGAGAAATTCACTGAAGAACAACTGACTGGAATGATTGTGATAGTAGAAGAAGATTTTTATCCAGAACCACTGCAAGTAAGACATCCTATCATTGATTGAGAGGTTTACACTGCTAGCAATTTTGCTTCAACATGGAAGATCACAAGGCTAGGTGGTGAAACTTCATCATTCATGACATTTGAAGATCTCAATAAAGCTTTTGACATAGATGACCTTGACAAATTATGGAAGTTAGTTCGAGAAAGGTTTGATGCCCAAGATCTCAAAGATATGAAGGAGATGCAGTTATGGATTAATCTTAGAAGGCTCTATAAACCAGATGTTAATGATGATTTCTGGAAATTCTCATGTACATGTCCTGGTACTAAATGGTTTTATTATGACTCATGTGAAGTTCATCATGTTTCTACAGCAAATGGAGTTGATGTATTCATGCTTGCTGAGAAAGAATATCCACTCAGAGCTGGAACTCTCACAGTGATGTTATGTACAACAATAAGAGTTCATGAAGACAATGAGAAGGTCAGAGCATTGTTACATAGGCTTCAAGATCAATGTTCCAGAGCTATTCAGAAGTTAAGAAAGAAGTAAAGTGTTTGATTGAATTCCCCAAATTCTTGAAGATGATGCAGATTGAAGAAACTTATTGATTTGCAGAGAAATCATAAGTTTAGGGGAGGATTGTTGGGAATTATCTGTTACCACGGATAATTGTGGTTTACACTGCTTGGAATACACTAGCAGTGGAAACGTATTACCATTGCTATAGGAGAACGCGTCTAGATAAGTATAGAATAGATTTTGTGTATATTCTATATTGTTAGCTTTATACTTATCTTGTAAAGGACTCCTTGTTGTATAAAAGGAGGTCCTAGGTCATTGTCTTAGGAACTTGTCTAATTACCTACGTATTACTCACAAAGGCTTCAAGGTGTAACCCTAGTGATAAGCAAGATCACTCGTATTATTCATTAATAATATTGGAGCTTAAGTTTTGTGTTTAATTTGTGTTTACTTACAATACATACTACAATCAGTCTTCTAAGTATTACTAAGTAAATTCCGCGTGCTTAATAATATTATACAAAATATCATTGACACAAGGTGTGTGTCCAGATCCATCATCTTGCAAACAATCTTTCTTAACAGTTCTTGCGAAGTCTCGCAACAAACTCTTGAGGACTTAAAATTGGTTTCTTTCGTAATTTTGTGTGTAACAAAAGTCTCATATAAATCTTCTCACTGAAAAGTCTTGCAAACAATTTTCTCGCAAACTAAAGTTAAAACTATTGCAATAAAAACTCTCATAAGAAGTCTTGTAAAAGAGGTTTCGTAACTTGAGTATTGCAACAAAGATTACAATGGCCTAGAAAAACGATAAAAGAACAAGTTTCACAAAAGAAAAAGTATTGTGAAACCACCTTTGAGATAGTTCGCAAAGAAAGTCTCTCAAAAGTCAAAACGCTAATCTTGGCGAGGGTTAGCAAAAGATAAAAGTCTAGTAAAGTGAAACCCTAATTTTGCGAAGGAATTTTGTGAGAGAAGTAACTAAACTTGTGAACGTTTTGAAAAACTACTCTTTTAAGAAACCTTGTAAAACACGTTCCTCAACCAAGAATCTTCATTCGATCATAAAAACGTTTATGTAGTTTAATAAAAACGTGTCTTCAATATCTAGAATGTTTTTCCAAACATGCTTTTGAAATCAAAAGTTTTAAACCCCAAACAAAATTCTAAAGAGAGAGTAACTATTTTTAACACTACAAAAACGTAAAATTTACTACTAATGATGATCTAAAGCCAAGATAAACACAACTAGGTGATGCAACGTATCATATATGGCTTTTGATACCAATTTTTGTCACCATAACCACGTATCTACTACTAAATTAGTGAGAATACGTGGGTGTGAACACTTAATCCTTGAGAGAGAAACGAGAAAGAATAGTGAAAGTCTCGCAAGACATATAGGATAGAACACACCTCATAACCCATGAGGTATAGGGTATTTATATCCTTACAACCATATGTTGTGACACCTCACAACCCATTAGCTTACCCCTCGCAACTATACAAGTGTTGCGAGGGTATTAGGTCTCACAACAACACAACATATTACGTTACATACCATTATACACTTAGTGTTTAAATAGAAGATGCTATACTATGATTTACACTTTTATGTGTCCAAACAACCCCAACTTGCCATTTGTTTTCAAAAGGAAACAATTTTCAGTTAAAGTTTGTTATAAAATGACGATAAACGAGAGCCAGGGGCAGTCTTTAAGTAAGATTGGGGTCTACTTATCCGAATCGAATATTCTTGCATAGTCAGTTATACGTTGTATTATCCAGGGCAACATCGCCTCATGGAATAAAAATACTTATCAGTCAGCAATACGCCACTGAATGCTCCAAAAATTATAGTCTATAAAAACTTCTTGACAAAAATTCAAAACACACGAGTTTCTTTATAAATAGGTTTTCATTTACTTTATTAGCGAGTTAAACTCGGATCACTAATATTGTTGCGACACTTTTTTAACATCTCATTCATATTCTCTATCTAGAAAAACCCATCTCATTCATCTTCTCTATCGACTCCAAACTTTGTTATGCAATGACGATAAACAAGAGCCAAGGGTATTGACATTAGTAAAAATGAGTCGGAACAATACTTGTAATAGTGATCCAAGTTCCATGATGCATTATCATATCAAAAAGACTTACCATATTAATTGGATTATAAAGTAAATGAGAACCTATTTATAAAGAAACTTGTGTGTTTTAAATTTTTGTCAAGAGGTCTTTATAGACTAGAGTATATTTTTTGTAGCATTCGGTGGCTTATGTTTTTTCTGACTGATAAATATTTTTAATCCATGAGGTTATGTTGCCCTGGATAATGCGACGTATGATTATCCATGCCTGAATATCAGTTCCGGCAAATAGACCTTAATCTTATTTAGAGAATGAACGAGTACAACACTAATGGATACAAACACTCCGCCGCAACACGCGGGGTTAAAATCCTCATTTAAATGAATTAACATACTTAAATTGGCTCTGCCGCAACAAATGACAACCTAATCCTCGTTATATAAAAGATAATGACGCACAAAGTAATACAGTATTTAGTAATTTGCCATTTAGATTTTTCACATATGCTTGTATCAAGTTAAAAAAAAGTGCAACAAATCATTATAAATTGCTCTCATCATTATTTCATTAAATGTATCAAAACAAGAATGTCATTATTTATAACTAATTTAATAAAAATACACAACATGTTAAAATCTTGAGCATATGATATCTAAACTAAATTTGATTTAACGTATAAGCTAAGAGAACGATATAACAAATGCATACATCAGATTCAATGACTGTTGGCATGTTGCTCACAAAGTTTCGTCCGCGAGCCACCTCTTAAACATCCTAAAACATTCTTTAGGTTTATACGATGGAGCTGTGTGACCACCTCCCTTTTTAACATTAAAAAAAGGTCAACAGTCATGATAATAACAATAAAAGTTTCATTATTATGAAAATTGCAATAAGGCTGTTATATAACATTACAAATAAGTTTAGGTTCACATTTATTTAACGAAAAGCTGTAATTTTCTCAAGATCAAATGTGAAGTTTTACGTGATAAAGAGAAGTTTAAGGCTCGAATCCTCACCTTTATGGTAGCAAAAGTTAAGATGTAGTCGTCTTTCAAGTATTTCATAGTGTATCTGCAAGAAAACATATTAGGAATAGCATAGTGCTAATATATTACTATCTTGACTATGTGTTTATCTTTTGATTATAGCAATAACAAAACTCACCCGACCACTTGTTTGTCAACTAACCAGGGTCTCCAATCATCTACAACCGCAAGTTTAGTGATTCAATCCAGCTCAAGGTACTCAAATACGGAACAATCATGTCATGATCTCCACTGTGCAACAAAACATATAAATAAGCCAAGATCATATTCGATAATACGTGTGCTTTCAAGATCTAGACTTTAAATACTACAAGTATGCATAAATTAGACTGACCATAATTAAGAAGCAAAATAAAGGATAAAACCTGTATATAAGAGCTCGGCAATTTTTATCAGAAAGACGTCGATGATAATCAACACTACTTGGGACACTGTGTATGTATGATGCAGCTTTCTTATCATCATACAAGAGCATTCTGTCATTGCATCGCACCCACTCGGTATCGCCAAATTCCTGACTAACAATATACTAGTATTATTATTCCAGATTATTAACATGAACTACAAACCTCACGAATGTGAACTACATGTGTACAGGCTTGTGGCCAATTAATCTTGGTTTCAATAAGTGTTTCATGTTTCTGGAAATGACTTTGTAAATGGTGTAAATGTAATGGAACAGTAATGGGTACAAAATGTAAAATACTAAGAACAGATAATGCATTAAGATTTGATAAAAGTTGTTATATGTTTTCTGATTTAGAAAACATATATATAAGTTTCTAAACGACACACATGACAGTTATTTTTCCCTCCAACCATTGTGTCTCTTGGGAAATAACTGTCAAAGATAACTACCATCTAACTGCCTCAACATGGGCTGCAATTTGACCCATGTGCAGGCTTAATATTCGACCCATAACTTAATACATAGACATGTCTTTAAACATAAGTACTTAACAAATAATTATACTAAAGTGACACTTGACTTAACACAATTAACAAGGGCTAACATTCTCCCCCTTAATTTTTTAAGGTCAAGTTCTTCTGTGTTGATTTCTTTCTTGCTTTTCATCAGGCAATGACTTCAAACTCATTGCTATCTTGGATGCTTTCATTTCCAGCTTCATATTCATTGTCCAACTTGACACCAAACTTGTTTGCTCCATCTTCAAATGTACCATCCTTCACTGCATCTTCCCTCTGGCATGGTAGGTCCCTGGCCATCCTTCTTTCACTGGTTTCACCCACTTCTCTTTGCATTTCACCCCAAGGACTGTGTGCAGTTTCATGGTATATGACTAAAAGATCAATAAAATTTCTGTAACAAGCTCTAACTGTATTAGCATCTTCTGTGTCTAAGCCTTGCAATTGTGCAATCACCCCCCCCCCTATTTGTCACCTATGGTGACTGAGAAGTATCCACCCATATTCTCAACAGCCTTGTGCAAACATAGCAAGTTCAATTCAACATCTCTAACAATTGGTGGTATTGTATCCAATGCATCATAGTTCGGATGCACCAAATAAAACCACTTGACCAAATCAATGAACCTCTTACTGAAGATTTCCCAGTTTCTATACAACAGATCATCCTTTGCCAATAAATTCATGAAAGATAGATACCTTGAGAAGGAATTAACCTTAAGTGCATATAGAGTCCCATTGTAACTAATGTACTCTTCATCAATGTAGTCCTGTGTATCATCTTTGTTCCAATCCAAATCTTCTAAGCCCCTAATCAAAGAGCATTCATCTGTAGGATCCATCTGCTTAAACTGATCTTCCAAAAACTGGTTATGTTCATTCACTATCTCCTTAAGTGCAACCTGTTCCTTTCCTTTTTCTAACAATGGTGGCTGGTTTCTGTTTTCATCATGATACATATAATATATATTGCATATATCATCAAGGATCTCTGTCTTGTACCCTTGAGTCTTAAGTAAATCTAGACTAAGCATATTAAAAGACACCTCAGGAGTATATTGGACATTTCTAATCACCACTTCCCCAACATCAGTCCTAATAGTAACATCTCCCACCCCATATGAAAAAATAAATTTTCTTTCATGTTCTTCTTTGCCTATCATTTTAAACTTATAATCTATTTCATTAAATAGGATTCTAGTGGGACACATATGAAACTTGTAGGAGTTACTAGTATACCAGATGTTGTTCCAGTTTTGCAAGTTTGAACCTTTCACCACATAGTCTGCAGTCAAGTAGACCTTTTCTGTATACTTGGCCTCTTCTGCAATGATCTTATCTGTCATCTCCCTTTCTTGTTGTAGTTCCAAGGCTGCTAGCCTCTTTCTATCCTTACATGCCCAGAAGGTATGTCCCTTTTCTTTGCAAATGTGGCACTTGGCCTTCTTGTCCCTTTTCATCTTCATGACTTTCTTCTTCAGTTTCAACAGATCACCAGTTTCTTTTGCAGAGTTGAAAGCTTCATTTTCCATTACAGTTTGTGCCAGAATATTTTTGCCCTTTAGTGAAATTATGGTTTTCTTTCTTTTGGTGTTCCACAGGTTCACCCTCTTGGGAGTCTCTCTTAGAAGATATCTCCCAGACATGAAACCAGGACTTGGCCTATCCCATGGATGAGAGTCGTGGCTCTGATACCAATTGTGTACAGGCTTGTGGCCAATTAATCTTGGTTTCAATAAGTGTTTCATGTTTCTGGAAATGACTTTGTAAATGGTGTAAATGTAATGGAACAGTAATGGGTACAAAATGTAAAATACTAGGAACAGATAATGCATTAAGATTTGATAAAAGTTGTTATATGTTTTCTGATTTAGAAAACATATATATAAGTTTCTAAACGACACACATGACAGATATTTTTCCCTCCAACCATTGTGTCTCTTGGGAAATAACTGTCAAAGATAACTACCATCTAACTGCCTCAACATGGGCTGCAATTTGACCCATGTGCAGGCTTAATATTCGACCCATAACTTAATACATAGACATGTCTTTAAACATAAGTACTTAACAAATAATTATACTAAAGTGACACTTGACTTAACACAATTAACAAGGGCTAACACTACAAACCTCACGAATGTGAAGAGCTTCTCGTACAAACCTCTTATTAGCCCAAACATAAGAATATAAGAAAAGGTCACCCTGCAAGAAGTATTTTTTAACAAAAGTATTATGACCTAATTACATAATGACAATGGAGGGCACGTATAGTAGTGGTGTAGCTTATCATATATTTCACACACACACACAGAGCGAGGGAGAGACAGTAATACTCGGCAGGATTGCATATGAAGTTGCGGTAATGGCCAAATATCGACAGAGGTATTGTCAAGAGCTGTTAAGCCCCTCCTGAAGGTTCTAGAGTTTAAGGCATTTGAAGTGTCACAAAAAGGCTCCAAAATTTGTGACGTGTAAATTCTTTCAAGGCACTACAGAGCAAAAAAGAACAAAATATAAATGAATACATATGCCGAGTAGGTATAATAACCATAAGCGAAAAACAGGTCTTGTACCTTATCTACCACTTGAAGATCATGTATGCACTCCATATTTTTGGGATCTACATTTAAGTAGTTTCCATGGCAATTCTCTTTAGTTTACTGCAATGATGTAATTTAAGGATCCAACGACATATTGAGACTTTGTTTGATAGATAATTACCAGTAACACCCCAAAACCAAAGTAATTTATAATATATTTCGGTATAACATTTATGGCTTATGTAGAGATTTTAACAAATAAATGGAATAGTTATATGCCAGTACGTCAAATGAATGGTATAAAGAAAGTATGCTTAGTTCAAAATGTATTCAGTTTGCTACAAATTCTTTAGCGTGTATCAATCTAATTTTTTTTCTAATAAATACACCGACTGCCCAATCTTC
Organism: Chrysanthemum seticuspe; assembly: GCA_019973895.1. Lineage (NCBI taxonomy): Eukaryota > Viridiplantae > Streptophyta > Magnoliopsida > Asterales > Asteraceae > Chrysanthemum > Chrysanthemum seticuspe. Next base: position 233,586,117 of record BPTQ01000005.1, read on the forward strand.
CTATGATGTGTACCAAGGATTAACCCATATTCCTAAATTTGAAAATTTAGCTTGATACACGCTAAACTGGCATTAACAAGTTATATATATATTGAACTAATTATTCATATTTTGAAATAGAGTAGTTTGATCAAAGTCAAGATTACGACTTTTCGTCAAAGTAAAGCTATGGATGAGGTGATTCAGCAAGGATTAACCCACATTCCTAGGTTTTGCACATATTTGGTTTAAAATTTGAAAGTAAGGATGTAGCAAGTTCAAGTACTCAAAAGCTTCATTACCTTGTAAATTGCATCTGACAAGAGTGCCATATGATGGGCAAATGGTATCCTTGAATTATAGTCTGCTATTCTATCTGTTATAGGATTACCAAGCACGTACCCCTAAGTTGGAAAAAATAGATCAAATCAAGTGATATTAGGTAAATCTTATCAAGTGTTGGAAGTACTTAATCCAATGTATCCAAACTATTACAGACAATTAACTCTAGCACTATAAAAAAACAAGAAAAGAGGTGTACCTTGATGTTTATATGTGGCCCTTCTGCAACTTCATTACCTACAAAAGATGGAAACCAAACCTGAGTCGCGCCATAATCTCTCTTTAGAAAAGAAGATTTCATTTGGTCTGTAGAAGCTAGGTGAAAAGATTCTCTATTTTTTTTATTATGGCAAGCAATATGTCTTTTTTGTTTTAAAGTTACAATTTCTGTTTTTCATAACTAGCTCTATAACAGGACGACTTAACCCTTAAGGTACTATCTATGAGTACCTTTATATATTTCCTGAACGATAATTGGTAGCACTATGCCACTGTAGGAATCAGCACTAATAATATACAATGGATTGTTGAGAAATTTTGGATGCTCCACAAGCCACTGCAAGGATAGACGTAGCAAAGAGACATTTATACGAGTTTGTAGCTAAACAACAGGTAAAGTAAAAGTAATCTTTCAAAACGTTTATGCCATATATGCAATGAGGATATATGTTTACTAAGAAAATGGAAAAGTAATTGCTTTCATCTAGAAAAAGACCTTACCTTCCTCAGAAAACTGTAAACCTGCATTGCTGCTGATGTATCATTCGTTATGTAAGCTTCTCAAGTTCTTGCATAAGAGAATCCAGAACCAGCAGGTTGATCAAGGAATAGTAAGCTAGCGACCTAAAATGTTAGATGTGTCGGTGATTTCGTTGTATCAAGAAAGTTGTGAAGTACTCATTGGTTGGTTAACATCAAATGGATCACAAGTTCAAAAAGATAGAATGAACCGAAAATGCTTAGTAAGAATATTACATACAAGATTCAAAATTTCGAGTAAGATTTAGAAACCTTTGTCCAACTGTTGGGGGCTAACTCAAGTACTGTCTTCTCCAAATTAGAGGTTGCATAATTAAAAGTGAGTGGACCTGGACCGAATCACGAAAGTGTCACACGCATGTACATTTGTTAAGCATACATTTTTCCTTTAAACAGGTATCTCACAGCAATAATTCCTATCAATTTTGAATGTTCAGAGTATGATTTGCACTCAAGAGCAAATTGTTACTTAAAAGGTGATCACGTATTGTGTATCCCCAGACTAAGAGTCTGGATCCTGCACAAAACAAGGAATATCCATAAATGGGCCACAGTCTCGGATGGTCACACATAACATCCCCGGACTGGGAAGAAGTCCGGAATCCTCAACAAGAATGGGGGACAAGCCCGAAACGTCCGGATAGCCACAGCGGAACTACATCACCTCCAAACAGCTGGAGTTCAGTAGGATCCGCGGATGGGTATCGTCGATGAAGAACGAACTAACCTCGGGACTTAGCAAATTCTAAATCTAGGGAAGTCCACCATTCTGCCAAAAGAGGTAAGTGTATAACCTGGGATGGAGGAATGAACATATGTTGGCTAAGTTGGGAAAGGCGGCAACTCGTCAACTGAGGGCAAATTCCAAAATCCTACGGCATGATTGACGAAGCATAAAGCAAGTCAAAGGGGATACTTCAAGGACCCATCTGTTAATAGGATGAGCCACACCTCGTAATCCCCATAACACGGCAATATCACTTGCATATACATACAAGGGTAAAACGTCACCAAGCGTAAGATCTTCTAGTTCTAGCTAAGAACACGCACACACAATTACTTTCTGTATAAACTTACTCTCACACCCGAGGTTAATCGTGGGATCCCCTTCCCACGGCGAGATTGACTATGCTTTCTTTCTTTATCGCAAATATTATCACTTAGTCCAAAGTTCCCCAGATTTTCCCGAAACCTACGTTTCTTATAAGTCCGGCTCATCTTAAACCATACCCCTTTTGTACTAACAAAAGTAAGAACCGGTTTACCAATCCTCTTCAAAATTTAGAGTTACATTGGATCGGGTTAAATATTTCGGGACGAATTAGAGTACTTCTTTTCCAAACTTAATTAATCCATACCTTAACTTAATTACAACTGAGGTCGCTGTCAGGTGCCCTCTGGCAGCAAATTAGTCTAGGAACACCTTATTTCACAGTTCCTATGTTAGCTAATTAACGCAGTGTAGGGGTGTTCAGCAGGTCCCAAATGGACTGGATCTAACTGAAACAGAACAGCAAACTGAAACGGTAATGGTTCAGAATTACCAAACGTGACTGTTAACTGATTGCAAAGTTGGCGACCTCAAAAAATGATAGAAAAAGGCTAAAAGCTGATTTGGTAATGATGTTCGCTGGTGATGTAAGAAATACCTATTTCGTAAAAAAGGCTAGAAGCAGCAGAACAACCAGGGCCTCCACTCATCCAAAGCATGATAGGATCATCTTTCGGGTTCCCTTCAGACTCAACGAAGTAGTAAAATAACTGCACATTTTCGGATTCTCCTAACCCAATGTACCTTAATTAATCAAACCACATTGTTATTTTTCTTAAGATTTCATATTTATAAACACATAACGTAATTCTAATAACAAGAAAATATATGAGCATGAGGCTACCCAGTTTCAAGTGTAAAAGGAAGATCACCATCGAACCCTGGCAGTGTCTTAACAAGGGACCGCGACTGGATAACCTTCAATGAAACTATCAAAAGAAATACCTTAAACAACATCTTAAATGAGTACAAATGTTGAAGTCGAGATTGTGACAATGGTTTCAGCATGCTGTTCTTACTGATGCAAGTGATAATATATACTCCTTTTTAGGTAGTATTTTATTACCAAATTTATTTTAGTGAACAGTCACTTTAACAATATTTGACTTTCACTTTAACAATATTTGACTTTCTGTAACCTATCTTATCTCGTATGTCCATAAAATGTGGCCACGTGTGATTAACTTTATTTCGTTGCTATGTTTGCGGTCTTGGTTTTCCACGTAAGCAACACCTGATGAAAATAGTTTGTGTCACTGTTGCTAAAGATGCTTTAGAGTGGACGGTGTGGGGGCGTTGTGGCTCGCCGTCGTTTACGTGGCCGGCCGCCGTGGCTCGCCGTCACACCGACCTGCTTCGTTGTGGCTCGCCGTTGGCTAGCAAATCGTGGGGACGACGAGCTGCTTCGCCTGACAAAAGCAAGTTTACGTTTTATAACGTAAACATTTTCAAACGTTAATTTTTTTTTTTTTTTTTTTTTTAAATTAACTTTTTTTTTTTTTTTAAAACCCACCACTCCTATATAAAATATCATCATCATCTTCATTTTACACATCTTCAAACCCAAAATACATAACAAATCTTTCTTAACCAACAATATCATTTTACACAATGTCTCAAAACCCACATGACGGAGGATACTTCACAAATCTACTTAACTCAAACGCACAACAATACGGGGGTTCTTCAAACCCGTCTACCCCTTCTTCGACCAATTCCAACCCGTCTCCACAAGAAATAATGCTTAACCAACAATATCAGTTTCAACAAGGTTTCGCAAGTTACCCCAACCGATTTCCATCACCGCAGTTCTTTAACCCGTTACAATCTCCACAGTTTTTTAACCCGTCCCAGTCTCCACAATTGTGCCCCAAATGGAATCACAACCGACCGGTTCACAATTCAAAGTTCCAAAAGCACGTGAACCGGCAAAAGGCAGGGGCAAAAAATCGAAGGCAAAAAAAACTGCAGTAGATTTGGACAGGGACGATGACGAAGATGTTGAAGTCATAGCACAAGTGGACAGGAGGAAGTGGACCAAGTCTGAAGAAATGTTACTTGCGCAGTGTTGGATAGAAATTTCCCAAGATAAAGATATGGGCAATGACCGTCCGGAGGAGTACTTTTGGAACGACATTCTCGAAATGTTCAATTCTAAGACAACCGATAACCAGCGTGGCAAGAACATGATAACCGGTAAATGGACAAGGATTAACGGTGATTGCCAGAAGTTCAACGCTATTTACAAACATCTTCAGCGTCGAAGTGGTGAAAATGACCAAGATCATGTCGATAATGCCAAAGTTAGCTTTACGCAGCGTTTTGGTGGGAGGGAATTTTTGTATGAAAAATGTTGGGATGTTTTGAAAAATTATCCCAAGTGGGATGCCGAAGATCCTATTGACATTACATGTCTCGAGGATATATTCGGGCCGGACAAACGACCTCGGCCTGAAAGAGATGTATGCAAATGAGCCGGCAAGAAACAGAAGTCGACTTCAACGTCAAGCGCTGCAAGCTCCGGTGGAAGTCAAACGAGTAGTTTTTCGGGACATATATCCGAAATATATGCTCAAAAAGCCGATGCTCAAAGGGCTTGTTACGAGGCGAGGCGGGAGAAGGAAAAAACGTGGCAAGAGAAGATCGAGATAGATTTTCTCATGATAGATCCGAGTACCAATCCTGACCCGGTGAAAGCAGAAATCATCCGCAAGAGGCAGGAACGTCTAGTCAAGAAATATAATCAAATCATGGACGACTAGTATTTTTTATTCGTGTGTTGTATTTTTTTTTTACCCGTGTCGTTTTTTTTACCCGTGTGTTGTTTTTTTTTTTTACCCGTGTCGTTTTTTTTCGTATCGTTTTTATTAGTAAGTGTTTTTTTTTTATGTATTGTATTTTTAATTTGAATGAAATGAATTTATTTAGTTTATTTGGAAATGAAAATTGAATAAAAAAAATAAAGTGGTAGTGGTGGGGCCCAAATGAAGAGGTTGAGGTTTGTTATGAGTGGGGAGGGGGTTTGTTGTGGTTAGTTGTGGGAAAATGAGATGCTGATGTGGCGCTGAGGTGGCGCGACGATGAACTAATACCTTGTTATGACACCTAGCTTCCTTAGCGATGTTATTTTCTCGAGTAAATTACACTATTCGTCCTTAAAGTTGTACCAAATTTGCACGATCAATACCCGATTTCAAAATAATGCACCAGACCTCTTTAACATCTCCATTTTGCTTCATAGGTGGTCCTTTCGAATAACGAATATTAGTCAATGCTTGTTACCCACCTCACGTGCCTTTCACGTGAGGGAAAATCTATCTTTATGTTACATGTCTTAATTATTCGCCTAACTTGTGTCAGACACTATATTTTTTCTTTATATAATACTTCCCATCTACTTTTCCCCATCACAAACAATCCCTAAAGTTCCCTCTAAAAGCTTATCATCTAAAAATCTGCAAAATCTCAACTATACTTCGTTGTTGGTGTGGTCGTCATGCTTTCATCAATACATCATGGACATGAAACAATCCAGGTCGCCGTTTCGACTGATGCCCTCAATCGGTATGTACATTATCAAATCTTTGATGTTTAATTCGAAAAAACTTGATATACAGTAACAATGGTGGTTTATTGTCTATTAATAAATGTCATTTTTCATATATTATTATGGTTCCTCTTGCCGTTTGGTTGGCTAGTTCGACCCTTCAATGTAGGGGTGTGCACGGTTCGGTTTGGATCGTTTTTGGCTAAAATCGAAACCGAACCACAATGTTCAGTTTTTGTAGAACCCAAAACCGAAACCGTTCGGTTTTTGGCGGTTCGGTTTTTTCGGTTTGTTATCGGTTTCGGTTCGGTTTTTTGGTTTTTTCGGTTTCTAACCGTTAATATTGGGCTATGGCCAAATTATACCAACAAACTTGTTTTACGTACAAAATTAGTTATTTTTCTTTACTTTTTTTCAATTTAAACATAATAATGTTTATTACATAATTCTACAATTACAAACATATAAATTTTACTTAAAAAGTTACTTTGATATTAGAAAAAAAACTTAATATCACTGCTAGTTTAGTTGGTACTGCTAGCCTTAGTTAGTACTGCTAGCCTTAGTTAGTACTGGTAGTCTTAGTTAGTACTGTTATTAAGAAAGCATGATAATTACGGTGATATTAACAAAATCAATAATATCATTATACCTTTTAGGGATAATTGTTTGTAAATGTAACGAAGTTACCACTTTTTACTAAGTTGTGTTGTATCTATTAATCTGTCTAAATAATACAAACATTTTACTAAACATACTATTATGTGTAAAGATTAAGGTTGCATGTTTTTTTTGCTGACGTGACATGGATTATCCCAATCTAATTGTTTATAAATGTATCGAAGTTTTCACTTTTTACTAAGTTGTGTATTGTGTCTATTTTGGTTAGAATTAATTACATAAATCGTCCTTGTGTTTAGGCCCAATTGCAACTTTCGTCCGTCACTTTTAGAACTCACCCATACCAGACAAACAAACACTCACTTGTTAACCCAACACAATCTTTTTCCTCAAATCTGCTACTCTATTTTCTCTCCAACACCATACACAATCATTATCACCAACATTCTCTTTATAATTCTTACCAAAACTAGATTCCGATCCACCACCACCCGTCAACATCAGATCCACCATTACCATCTAACCTGCAACCACAAGATCCACCATCGATGTTGCTCGCCGAAATCAATGGCCAGCCACTGCTGTTCTTGGGGTTGGTTTTAAGAAGGTGATATGTTGTAACTTTTACGATGGTGTTGGTTTCAAAAATGGTGGGTTTTGAGATGTTGAAATTGTTGATTAATGTGAGTTTTACTTTTGAAGAAAATAAGAATGACTGTTAACAAAGGTTAATATTGTTGAAGAAAATAAGAATGACCGTTAACAAAGGTTAATATTGTTGAATGTGTGTTTTTTTAATCAATTATTTTTTCGTATTATGAAAAAATGTAGTAAAACTAAAATAAGGCAATAAGAAATGGGGAAAGATTATGTTGAAAGTGACGGTGGATTATTAAAGAATAAAGAGGGTTTTGGATTGTTAGTTTTGCTTTGCGATTAAAAAAGGTGATCGGATCACTTCGGATTAAAAATGGTGATTGTCGGAAATCATTGGTAGTAGCCGGAAAAAATGGGGATGGAGAGGAGAAGGTTTATTTGTTGGTTGTGTATTGGTTTTTGTGTCTTTGTTGATATTTGGATTTTTTATCTATTTATTTTTCTTTTGATAGAAAAGAAAAAGAGAAAACGAAAAGGTGGTTGTGGCTTGCCGGAAAAAATGTTCGTTGAAGAATAAAAGGTAAGGATTGGTTTCTTGCATTTTGGAGTGACGGACGAAACTTGCAATTTGGGCCTAACCACAAGGACGATTTATGTAATTAATTCTAACCAATATAGACACAATACACAACTTAGTAAAAAGTGAAAACTTTGATACATTTATAAACAATTAGATTGGGATAATCCATGCCACGTCAGCAAAAAAAACAGGCAACCTTAATCTTTACACATATAAGTATGGTTAGTAAAATGTTTGTATTATTTAGACGGATTAATAGATACGCATACACAACTTAGCAAAAAGTGGTAACTTCGTTACATTTACAAACAATTATCCCTACCTTTTAACCATGAAAATGATTTTTTTAGCGATTCTTAATAAATTATTGTCCTCTCTCTTTTTTTAATTTTTTCAGATTTTTTGAATTATTTTTCTTGAAAGTTACTGTGATATTTTCCGCACCATCCCTACTTAAAATCTAATCCGCACCGGATCCTTCCCTATGTGTGTGTGTGTGTGTGTGTGTATATATATACACACTAGTGGTCGAAGCCCGCCCAATGGGAGGGCATGTCTTATAATTATCGTTGACATAATTTGCTATAGCGAAATTATCGTTTTGAAAAAATAAGTTAACGGAAAATAAGATATACACGTACCAAATTTTTTATTGAATGCATTAAGAATGAAAAGAAATAAACGGTTATCGAATATGAGAGAAAAAAAGTTTAAAAGTGATACGCAAGAACAAAGTATCAAAGCACTACAACACAATAAATATTATAAGCGATTTAATAATTGTTACTTTTTTGACTGATGAGTGTTGTTATTGCCGTTTTTTGTTTGAAACTCTAAACAAATTGTTGAATAAACATATTTACATATTTTTTTGACCGATGATTGTTGTTAGCCGTTTTTTTAAGCTCTATCCAAATTGTTGAATAAACATATTTACACATTGTTTTTTAATTGGTTTTTAGAATTTTTTTACTTACGAAGCGCAATTATATATGTATAATGTTCTGCTAAATCCAAATACTTAACGAATAGGAATATATGTATAATATTTTCTTTAAAAATATTATAGGATAAAAGGGTATGGCCCGGTTTGTATGTTTAGGGTATTAGTTTATGTTATTTTTGAAGATAAAAGTATGAAAAAGAAACCAAAAATAGTGGCTAATCCAAGGTCAAACAACAGGTAACATAATTGGTTATAGACATTGTGAGAATTGCAATTTTTTAACTACAAACAAATGAGCGTTATCATACCTATAAAAGAATTTTACACCCATGTTAGAAGCAAATAATGTGATTGGTTACGGCACTCATATTAACATCATACTTCATTAAGGTATATATGTGTCTAATTAGTTATTAGTTATCAAAAGCATTTATGGCTACTTGAGAAACAAAGTTACCATATAGCTAATGTGTTGGTAATTTGAAACATACCTCCCAAGTGGTTGATGTATAAGCTCTATTTTTAGAAGAAAAATAAAAATGAATGATTACACGTAAGAGAAACTTAAAACCTCTCGATGGTCAGAAAATAGTATGAAACTCATCATAACCATGAATACTCCTACGTACATCTTAAACATAAGTAATATGCACAATCGTCTGATTATATAAGTAATATGTAGGTACCAATCTCAATCCCAATCACCCTAATTCATTCCCCACTGTACATCCTCAACATTTGTAATGTCAATATCTTCAACACTAATAGCCAGTGATCCCCATTCAAATTCTCTCCATTATCATCAATGGAAGATTCATGTAAAGTTGCCTTTCGCTGAAGTTCTCTTACTTGAAAGAATTCATCATAGTGAGCCCGTCTCTGGTTCTTGAAGCTTGCACTCATGTCTATTCAGAACTTGTATATATGTTAAAGCCGCAATTCATGTTGTTAAACATTTAAATACCACACAAAAAGTAAAGAGTAATGTATACATTAAAAAAGTACATCAATCAAAACCATAACTTCGTACCTGCGCCAATAAAATTTAATGAAAAATCTCATTGTAGTTGGCAGTGACACCATTGCAAAAGCCATTTTTATCCTTTCAGGAAGTCCGGGTAAATGTTCGACCGTAACGACAATTGAACAATAAAATGTGAAAATAGAGACGCATTATTTATTGGGGGTGATTTGCACACTCTCATAAATGAATGTAACACTCAACTTTTGAGTGTTTGGACATTTATACCCTTACATGGTAAACATAAGTAAAAATAATTTGAGGGTATAAATGTTCAAACACTTAAATATTGAGTGTCCCAATCATTTTTGGGAGTGTACAAATCATCTCATTTATTTATTCAAACTATAAAATGAGAAACGATTGAGAGACCTATACTTGTACCTAAACATGAATATCGTTTTTCTCATTATTTAATGATGAAGTGAGTCACTTTGTAACAATTTATGACGAACCTAGGATTTTTAGGTGGGTGCCGCACAAATTATTTCAGAAAGGTCAATACAAAAAGTTTTCATCATAATTACTTATTAAAATTTGCACTATAAAGATTTTTTAGGCTTAATGATATGATAATAAATAATGATTTTTTTAATTTAAATTGTTCGTTTTGAATATCATTCCAAAAATTAAAAAGTACGACAATGAATACGTATGAAAAGTTGGTGCATTATAGCATTGTGTAAAATTTGTTCTTTTACCCCAGTTATAAACTTACATGAGAATTTAGATAGTAGATTATCATATAGAAAAGAGGGTTCGAAACTTCCAATTGCAAGATCATGTATCCCGTATTACAGAAATTTACGACAAATTTACGTAAGATCATGACATGATTAAAAGTTTAATGGTCATATACAAAATGATAAACTTGTAAGAAAAAAAAAGAGAGAAATGGGAAGAAAAAAAAGGAAACATATTTTCGTATAGTTTTTACATTTTAGGAATGTTAAGTATTGTTAACAGAGCCAACCATACATGGACCATTCTTGAGACATTCAGCACGAGCAACCCATTCTGGATAATTGATGTTTTCGTCCCTGCAACCTTGTTGCTTACTTGAAATGACTCGCTGACGGCTTGAGATATAGACCTATTTGGTTGCTAACCATTTTTTACCTCCATCACATGGCAGCTATCTTGAGAGCTCATAGGGACTGTAGCATTAGGATAAGAATAAAAAACTATGGAGCATCACCTTTCTTTGGTTTGACTGCAATGTCGACAAATTCGCATAGTCAATTACTCAAGAAAAAAATCTGGTGGATCATGTTTTATGATCCAAATTATAAAGTTACCACAAAAGGGCTTTTAGTGTACCCTTAGTTTTATATCTTGGTATATTGGGTCATTTTTTTTTTATTTAAAGCTTGCTTTGGGGACATTTTATGTTATTTTGAGCTATACAATTATGCATTCTAAACCATATATTTCCTTATCTTTGTATTACATGGTTTTGTTCAAAGTCACATGAAGTTGCACAATAACGATTAAAATATTGAAATAAGATTCCAAGCATACCTAGTCCAACAGAGATGTTTGTGTTGGAATTATATATCAAGACATTCAAATAAATAATCACAAAACATCAAAGTAATAGTGCGGAGGCGTATAGGATTTATTAATGAACAATTAATTAACATAAAAGAATATGCGTACCTTTTCTTGATTCTAGCCGAACAAGAATCAAATCCACAAACTAGCAACGGATGAACCCTAATTTGATTTAGTTAGGATTATATGAATTACCCCTTACCTTTTTGTAATTCAATCCAAGACAATAACAAAAGTATGTTATTACTATGTTCTTGTACACACGTACTAAACCGAATTAAAGTAACGCTAGTTTTTATCAAACAAATAACTTTGTTTGTGGAAAAGTTTTGGATCGACACCTATGAGGGTGGACGATCGGTTTGGAGAACAAAAACACACACAAAACAATTTTTAGGGTTTAGCTAATGAGCACAAGAGATGGAAAAATAAAACCTCAAGCCTTGTTTATATACCCAAGCAAACTTGGTGAACAAGTTGGTTTTTCTTTCCTTGTTTTGTGTCCCTAGGCCGATCGGTTAAGGAGTCCCCAAAGGGATTCCGGAACCTTCCCAACTTTTGCAATTTGATCCTTTTTCATAAACATTTAACGACCGTTAGTCCATTACATTAATTATTTAACGTCCGTTAGTTATTTCGTTTAATAAATAAATAAATACAACATTTATATTTAATTATTAACTTTAAATTCTCATACGTAAAGTGTGCAATCCCATAGTCTCGAGTTCGATCCTAACTCACGTCTACTAATTTATATCCATAAAACCAACAGCTCCCACTTGGATATATCTTAATAGGAGTGATCACATTCGGTTAGCGTCTAGCAACACTTCGATGCCTCTAGTACAACTCAAGCAAGGCTCCTGGAAAACCTTTTAATGATTTCTCATTATTATTATCCTTTTGTTTCTAATACCACGTTAAATAAAGATATGGAATTAAGTCATTCTTTATATAACTATTCTGTTTCTCGTTTGTAAGTGATTGACCAAGATTACCGAATCATCTAAACATATTTAGGGGAGATTTGGGTGCGGCCGCACAAACATCTTGTCAACCCTACGAGGGGGCCAGCAGTATTAAACTCCAAATAAATTTGAAGGAACAAATTCTATATTGACTACAAGAATAACCCACAAACTTTGTAACATTTCTGAAAACAACCCTTATGACTACCAGTTACGTATAGCGTTAAGTTGCTTCACAGAAATGCACTACATTCATGACACTTATCTGGTATCTCAAGTCTGAGGATAACTATTCATAATTTACTTATAACAATATCCACAAAGTAAATTATGTAGTTGGGATAAGTCATATATTCAATTCATTGAATATCATCTGAAATTGGTATGCATTCTCATCAATATACTTTCAAGTATATTCTACCACATCTCTCAGATTTGTCTTAGTTTAATGATACTCCTATATCATTAATCGACAACGAACATTTAGAATAACTTAGTTACTCACGGATTAAACATGCAAATATAGGACAACAATATTATAAATGAAAATAAACATAATCCAAACTTTATTTCATCAAAATAATAAATGTTTTACAATATCCTTTATCCAAATACTAATCACAGTTATGCATGAAACTATTAGCTAAACGAAGTCCAATTCCATTGGCAAGTCCTACAAGCTTGTCTTTAGCTAAAGCCTTAGTGAACGGATCAGCTAAGTTATCATCTGTGTGAACTTTCAGTAGATTTATTTCACCTTCCTGGACTTGTTCCCGAACATAGTGATACTTCCGTAGAAAATGTTTGGTGCCCTTCATGACTCCAGGTTCATTGGCAAATATGATTGCAGCAGAATTGTCACAATACATATCAATAGGTGATTCAATTGAAGGCATAACACCAAGCCCTGAAATGAATTTCCTAATCCAAACAGCCTCCATTGCAGCTTCCGAAGCAGCTATGTATTCGGCTTCTGTCGCAGACATCGCAATCGTACTCTGCTTCTTGCTCTTCCAGTCAACTGCTCCTCCATTGATGACAAAGACATAACCCGTCTGAGACTTCGTATCATCTTTATCACACTGCCAGAACGCATCACAGTAACCTGTAACACCAAGCTCTGTGTCTGGATTTCCACCATACACTAAAAACATATCTTTAGTATTTCTAAGATACTTTAGAATATGCTTAACAGCAATCTAGTGAAGTTCACCCGGATTCTGTTGATATCGACTGGTCATGTTTTGAGCGAACGCCACATCTGGCCTTGTGCATCTCACAGCATACATAATAGATCCTACAGCCGAAGCATAAGGAACTTTCTGCATGCGTGCCACCTCAGCAGGTGTTGAAGCACACATATCGCTACATAAGCCATGCTTTACTTCCATCGGAAAATATCCTTTCTTGGAATTTTGCATACTGAATCTCTTCAATATTTTATCAATGTAAGCGCTTTGACTTAAACCAATTAACCGCTTTGACCTATCTCGGTAGATCTTGATTCCCAGAATGTATGCAGCTTCTCCTAAATCCTTCATAGAAAAACACTTCCCAAGATATGCCTTAACATTTTGCATACTTGGAATGTCTTTTCCCATAATTAATATGTCATCGACATAAAGAATTAGGAAAATTACATCACTCCCACTAACTTTGTGATATACACATGGCTCATCAAGATTTTGAATAAATCCATACCTTTTGATTTCTTCATCAAATCTTTTATTCCATTGCCTTGATGCTTGCTTCAATCCATAAATGGACCTTTGAAGTTTGCATACACGGTTTGGAAATTGTGGATTCACGAACCCCTCAGGTTGCTTCATATAGATGTCTTCATCTAAGCGACCATTTAAGAAGGCGGTTTTGACATCCATTTGCCATATCTCATAATCATAGTATGCTGCTATAGCTATGAGAATTCTAATAGCTCTAATGTCCGCTACAGGAGAAAAAGTCTCCTCGTAATCAATGCCATAAGTTTGAGTAAAACCTTGCGCAACTAGACGAGCTTTATAGACGTGTACATTGCCATCCATGTCAGTCTTAATCTTATAGAGCCACTTACTCCCAACCACTGAAGCGTTTGGAGGTAAGTCAACCTCTACCCAGACTTCATTTTCTCTCATGGATTGCATTTCCCCGTTCATTGCAACCTGCCATTTAGCCTTGTCAGGACTTGCCATGGCAGCTTTATAACTAGTAGGCTCTCCAAGATCTCCTAACATAGTTTCCTCAACCTCTACGTTAAGACATAGACGTTCAGGTGCACGTATATTCCTTACGGATCTACGAACGGGAATCACTTCAACTTCTGGTGGAGGACCCAGACTATCAGGTTCTACCGGAAGTACGTTAGTGTTTTCAGAAGGTAATGCATCTTCTTGATCATCTTCCAGATCATAAACTCTCCCACTGAATTCTTGAGATACGAGATCTCTTTCAAGAAAATCTCCATACCTAGCAACAATTACTTTATTTTCAGTTGGATAGTAAAAGTAGTAACTGTGACAACTCGTACTTTCAGGTCATTTCTCAAAACAATTCATGCTTCACTATTTCATCGTTTATCGTAAACTAGGTTTACGAGTTTCAAATTCGCGTAACCTTAGAGGTTTAGCTGCGAATTCATGATCATATCATCAAGGACATTTCTTATAGACTAGGTTTAGTCTACATTTCATTAACATCATTTCCATCATGTTAGTTCATTCATGAATTTGCATTTCACATTAAACGCGTAAATTTCATATTAAATAAACGCTATCGCGTAAGTTATTATTTTGAACGTTTAATCCGATACTTCCAAAAACTATCCCGACATATTTTTATACTTACTTTTAGTTTATAAAAATAATATTTTGAGTTTACCCAGTGTTTTAAATTTATTTTGTATATAAATTGTTAAATTTATATTATTACGACGGTTTTCTTAAAAACTACACGATAATTATTATATCACTCAAATTTTACAAGAAATATATTTTTACAATTTTTATGACCTCAATATATTTTACTTTGGTCCATTAAAATTTATTTTTAGCTAAAACTACCCTAATTTCACAAATGTATACAAGTTACCTTTACTTAAGTTATTTTACTTACACATTTCTATACATAAAAAAAAAAAAAAAAAAAAAAAAAAAAGTATATTTTTGAAATACTTACCCCCTTGGCCGACCAAGGGGGGTGAGTCATTGATTTGGTAGATTTTTCTTACAATGTATAGATTTACACACAAAGTCTTCTTACACAATCAACCTCAATAATTCATAGTTTCAAAAAAAAATATTTCTCCCTTCTTTTCTTTCTCTCTAGACCGGCCAAACCACAAAGGAGAAGAGGAAAACCAAAAATTTTTCAAGAGCAAGTTTTATACAATCTAGTTACACTCTTATTATAGGTTTTGAAATAAAAACCTATGGTGTTTAAGTTAAATCCCTTGTTCTAGCCACCTCATCAAGTAAACTAGTAAGCATATCATGTCCATTTTTCATCTTTCATTATTATTTCATAGTCATTTCATCATATTTGAGATAACATGCAAGTCTTATGCATATTTATACCACTTTTACATTGTTTTTAAGAGTTACATATATATAAGTCATCCTATAATTATCCCTTGTAATATATCACTCTTGGTGATGTCTAGGAACCCATGACACCCTAAGAAGGTGTATGGTAGGATTAGAATAGCTTCGGAGTTGTTTTGAATGGATTGGAATAGGTTTAGCACGAGAAAAACTCATTTCGACAAGTCTTAAAAAGGGTCTGTCCTTATTTTGTAAATCTGGAAAATCCGACAGTAGACATAAATTTTTGGCCTAGATATTTAGAAAATATACTTTAAAACGAAACCGTGGCCGCTTGAACGGATTAAAACGGAGCTATAACGAAGAAGATATGAATTTTTCAAGTTTGACGACGAAATATATATATATCCTGAAATTTCAGCATGTTAATTCTAGTTTGTACGAGTCAAAAACGAGTCTTTAGCGTTATAAATTATTTCGACTTATCAAAAATATATTAGTATACTTTGATACGAAGCTAAGGACGTATAATACGTAGAAAACGGATTTGTAGAACTTAAACTATACACGTTTACACAAAATTGCCGTAACTTTATTATTTAAGAAAAACTATATTATTTCTATTAGACAAGTGTTACGGTAAACAAGTGACCATATTGAAGGCTATTTTTAACGTTGACGTAGAACTTTTTGTAAAGAGATGTCTTCTAACAAAAGTGAGATCACCAAGCATATTTTCCAAAATGACCAACCGTTTGTATAGCGGAGTTGTAATGAATTAACTACGGTTGCTTAAACTTTGCCGAAATTCACTTTTAAACTACATTTTGGACAAAATCACCATACTTAACCTATATTTTTCTCTATGAACGAGACCTCTAGGATAAAAACTTAAATGCCAAAACTTTGAGATTGTGATACAAGCTTCCCAAAACCGTTGAGTTCGTTTCCTAACGCTCGACGTACACCATTTTACGACTAGCTTTTCGAGGCCATTTTAGTCACTTTCATGAAATTTCCAACGACATTATTTTACGACGAAAAGTTATAATTTCACAATAAATCATTAATAAACTATTGTAGGATGACATTTTGACGTAAATACTTGCAAAGTAATTTAAGAATGGTCAAGACGTCAAAAGAGTATTTTTTCGACGAAGAGTATTATTTTCAAAACTCACAAGTGGTATAAATAACATACGAATTGCATGCATAACATTACATCATAACTCATTACGTATCATATCATTCATAATAGGTCAAGATTAAAGAATCACGCTTCATTTCAGTGTACTCACTCTTGTCATCGTATCAATTCATCAAGTGAGTTTTCATAGCCCCGTCGTACATGTTTATAATTATTTTCAAACCTACGGGGGAGAATACATTGCACATCATTTTTATTATGATACCAAGTATATCAAATTCATTTACATTGCTTAAGTTACCACATGCCAATTGAATGTCCCCATTTTATTACATGAACCGTTAATTTCCTAGAAGCGAGGGTGAGTAGATAGATCTATCGAGGGTGACTCCTCCATCCGGGTTGGTGGATCCCAACTAGTCATACGGATGCATTTCATTTAATAACATTATTTGAGTTGTTTGGCAAACACTCTGTTGGGGCGAACATCATGAACAGTCTAGTTTCGGTGTCATGGACTTATAGCAATTGTAACATTTTTATGTGGCATATTTGTCATACAGGGTCTATACTTGCGTAGTCGTATAAAACATTTTCATAAACCTATGATTTCTCACCAACATTATTGTTGACCGTTTTAGCAATGTATTTTCAGGTAACTAAGGCAATCGCATCATAGCATGAATAAGGAACCTTCATAGAGTCGCGGCGTCGACGCGTCTCACTGTATATTATGGCATTTTAAAAACATCGTTTGGTTTGTAATGAACATATTTCCGCAAACTTTATCAACTTTTGGGACCTATTTTGTAACTCTGAATGCTTTAATTAAATATCAAACGATGTGTTTTTAAACGTCACTTTAGGTCGTTCAATATAACTGTGATTGTGATGCTATGACAGTCAATCCCCAGGAATTCCATTCCGCTGCAAAACAGGTAATTTGGGGGTGTGACAGATTGGTATCAGAGCTTCAGTTATAGAGAACTAGGTTGCATCATTGACCCTAGACTATAGCTACATTATCATAGCATCTCATCATTTCATCATAAGTGCATATTCACTTTTCATGCGGATTCATATACACTTTATTCGAGTTATTTACTTTCATTTCACATCGGTTGTCACAGAGATGTCTTCAGATTCACATCCCATTACTATATCATCGGACACTAACATGGAAGATGTCCCAGCTGACACTAACATGGATGCTGCCTTATCGCATACCACCGAAGTCTTATCTTCGATTGGCTCTACTTCAGCCTTACCACTTATTATGACTGACACTGAGACCGAACCCTTTGAGGAGGGCGAGGTCGCACCTACTCCACATGTTAGCCCTGCTCATGACCCGATACACCCACCATCACCACTACTATCATCATCATCATCATCCTCATCATACTATCTTAGGGATCCTATACCTACACTGGACTTGCCGCTCAAAAAGCGCGCACGTTTTGACATCCCAGCATCACCTTCCACAGAGCCCGAACCACCAGCTAGGTTTGAGATAGGCGAGAGCTCTAAGGCTGCTGCTGCTAGACAGCCTTCCACTGAGACATTAGGGGCTCGTATTGATAGCCAACAGGTTCAGATAGATAGGATGTTGCGACAGTTGGAGGAACTGTCATTAGATAGAGTTGAGGCCATTGAGGAGGAGGTTGAGGGCCTCGTGATAGGTAGGATTTCGATTGATGTCTCGCACCAGGGTTTAGAGGCTAGGCAGTTAGAGAACAGGGAACGTATTGTAGAGTTGAGGCAGGAGATGCCCGAGTTGTATGACAGAGCCGAGATGGCCCAGGACGAGCTTCAGCGTCTTGCACAGGAGTTGGCGCTAGCTCGTGAGAGCATGGCTACCGCACATGCTCAGATTATCGAGTTGAGGGGTTTGGTTGATAGTTTGACTACTCAGGTCCGAGATCTTCAGGATCGGTCAGGCGGAGCACCAGGAGGTGCCTAGTGTAGACTTTTATCATGTATAGTTTTGATTACTATTATCCTAGTCACGAGGTGTGTGACGTAGTTTAAAGAACTTGTTGTCTTTTGGTTGTTTTACAAACAAATATATCAAGTATTGACTCTACTATGTAGGAATGGTTTATTATCTATGATATCGGTCCATGTAGGCCGAAATTTTCATGTATATTATCCACGTGTGTTGTGATTATATTTGTGATATTTCGTGATTGTTCCGTTGTGATTCCATTTATATTATGCATGTTGTGGTTGTGGACATATATGTGTGATGTTTGTTTCTACTTACGGGTTCTCATAATTGTTTCATCTTGTGATTTTGAAGAGTAATGGCGCCAAAGAAAGCCACACCTGAAATGACTCAAGCGGCTATTCAAAAGTTGGTGAGGGATAGCATAGCCGATGCTCTAAGGACCGAAAGGGAAACGGTGGCTGCTGAGGCCGCGGCTGCTGCCGAAGCCGCTAGGCTTGCTGCTACTGCAGGAAATGCAGGAGGGTCCGGAGTTAGAAGTTGTTCGTATAAGGATTTCAAAAGTGGAGATCCCACGAAGTTTAGAGGTACCGAAGGAGCCACTGCCATGGTTCGATGGTTCGAGAAATTGGAGTCCGTGTTTTTGTTATGTAATTTCCCGGATGATAGCAAGGTCAAGTTTGCTACGAGTACACTACTTGATGGGGCGTTGTCATGGTGGAACTCGTATGCTCAGCCGATGGGAATGGAGAATGCTTTCAAGCTCACTTGGGAGCAATTCAAAGGTTTGGTAACAAAGAAGTTTTGTCCTCGTACGGAGGTGAAAAAGTTGGAGACCGAATTCTATGAGTTGGTAACTATTGGGTATGATATTGACACTTACATTCGGAGATTCCAAGAATTGGCCGCGTTATGCCCGTCTATGGTTTCGGATAACGAGAAGTTACTAGAGGCTTTCATCGGGGGACTTCCCCAGATTATCCAAGGAGATGTAATTTCTTTTGATCCACAAACAATTGAGGAATCCATTCGAGTGACCCAAAAGCTCATGGCACAAGTAGTGAAGAGGAGTAACATCAACAACACCAACCGAAACAACAACAACACCAACAATCGCTCCAATTACAACAATAACCGAACCAATTACACCAATAATAGCAACAACAACAAACGGAAGTGGGACGACAACAGAGGTAGAAATGCTACTCAACAACCACCCAAGAGACAAGAGGTTGCAAAGGCTTATGCTGCAGGCCCGAAAGAAGGAAAAGGGTATTCGGGGGTTTTGCCTAAGTGTGATAGGTGTTCGAGTCATCACAAACCGGGTCGTTGTCCTGATCCATGCGAGAACTGTAAGAAAGTTGGTCATCGAACTAGGGATTGCAAGTCGCCAACTATGGGGGAAAATCAGAAACAACAAGTAACATGTTTTGGTTGCGGAGAACGGGGACACTACAAGTCTGAATGTAAAAAGGGAAGGAACCAAGGAAATCAGAATCAAGGTGGAATGGCGCAAGGAAGAGCCTACGTCATGGGAGGTGGAGAAGCTAGGGAGGACCCGAATGTTATCACGGGTACGTTCCTTATCAATAATCGTTACGCATCAGTTTTATTTGATTCGGGAGCCGATAAAAGTTTTGTGTCCACTACATTTGCACCTTTACTCAATATCAAACCAACCACATTAGACATATCATACAACGTTGAATTAGCTAATGGTAACTTAGTTAGCACCAACACCATTGTCCGTGGTTGCACATTCAATTTTCTAAATCATCCCTTCAATATAGACCTTATGCCCGTAGAACTTGGTAGTTTCGACATCATCATCGGCATGGATTGGTTATCCAAACATCGTGCAAGAATCATTTGTGATGAAAAAGTTGTTCATCTTCCTTACAACGGCGAAACTTTGATCATTCGTGGGGAACGAAGTGGAACTCGACTCAGTATCATATCATGCATCAAAACGGAGAAGTACATAAAGAAAGGTTGTTTTGCTTTCTTAGCACATATAACCGAGAAGAAGTCGGAGGAGAAGCGACTTGAAGATGTGCCAATAGTCCGAGAATTTTCTGAAGTGTTTCCTGAAGACTTACCAGGACTTCCACCGGCACGTCAAGTAGAATTTCATATTGACTTAGTGCCCGGAGCTGCACCAATTGCGCGAGCGCCTTACCGTCTAGCACCATCCGAAATGCAAGAGTTGTCTAATCAATTGCAAGAACTTCTAGACAAAGGATTCATTAGGCCAAGTTCCTCACCTTGGGGAGCACCGGTCTTGTTTGTGAAGAAGAAAGATGGATCCTTCAGGATGTGTATAGATTATAGAGAGCTGAACAAGTTAACGGTGAAGAATCGTTACCCACTCCCCAGAATCGACGACTTGTTCGATCAGTTGCAAGGTTCTAGTATTTACTCAAAGATTGACCTCAGGTCGGGTTACCATCAACTTAGAGTTCGGGAGGAGGACATTCCGAAAACAGCGTTTAGAACACGTTACGGTCATTACGAGTTTCAAGTGATGCCGTTCGGATTGACTAATGCACCTGCGGTATTCATGGATCTCATGAATAGAGTATGTAAACTGTATTTGGACAAGTTTGTGATAGTATTTATCGATGACATATTGATTTACTCAAAGAGCAAAGAAGAGCACGAAGAGCATTTAAGGACGATTTTAGGACTACTCAAGAATGAGAAGTTGTATGCCAAATTTTCGAAGTGTGATTTTTGGAATCACAAAGTGCAATTTCTTGGTCACGTCATTGATAGTCAAGGATTACAAGTTGATCCCGCAAAGATTGAAGCCGTAAAAGATTGGGCTACTCCAACAAATCCTACAGAAATCCGACAATTTCTAGGACTCGTCGGGTATTACCGAAGATTCATCGAAGGTTTTTCAAAGGTAGCTAAAGCTTTGACCAAGTTGACACAGAAAAACAAGAAGTACGAATGGGGAAAGAAACAAGAAGCTGCTTTTCAGTTGTTGAAGCAAAAGCTTTGTAGTGCTCCAATTTTGGCACTGCCCGAAGGAATTGAGAACTTCGTTGTATATTGCGATGCTTCACATAAAGGGCTTGGGGCTGTTTTAATGCAAAACGAGAAGGTGATAGCGTATGCTTCTCGACAACTTAAGATTCATGAGAAGAATTACACCACTCATGATCTTGAGTTAGGGGCCGTAGTTTTTGCACTCAAGATTTGGAGACACTACCTCTACGGTACAAAGTGCACAGTGTTTACGGACCACAAAAGTTTACAATATGTTCTTGATCAGAAGGAACTTAACATGAGGCAACGTCGTTGGTTGGAGTTACTCAGCGACTATGATTGTGAAATCAAGTATCACCCGGGAAAAGCCAATGTTGTGGCTGATGCTCTTAGCCGGAAAGAGAGACCCAAACCTTTAAGAGTTCGATCATTAGGAATGACGATTAGTTCACCTTTACCATCGAAAATACTCGAAGCACAGATCGAGGCACTTAAGGAGGAAAATCGACCAAGTGAAAAGCTTTATGGTATGCCCGAAAACGCAAATGGTTTTGTAAAGAGAGCAGATGGAGTATTATGCTTCAAAGAGAGAATGTGGGTACCATTGTATGGCGGAATACGAGAATTGATTATGCATGAGTCGCATAAGTCAAAGTATTCTATTCACCCAGGATCTGATAAGATGTATCAGGATCTCAAGAAACTTTATTGGTGGCCGAACATGAAAGCGGAAATTGCCACGTACGTTAGCAAGTGCCTTACCTGCTCTAAGGTAAAAGTCGAATATCAGAAACCTTCAGGATTACTCCAACAACCAGAAATTCCTCAATGGAAATGGGAACGCATTACAATGGACTTTGTTACAAAACTTCCTAAGACATCGGGAGGTTACGACGCTATTTGGGTAATCGTTGACCGTCTTACCAAATCAGCCCATTTCATACCAATTAGAGAGACTTACTCCATGGAACAACTCACTAGACTTTATGTCAAGGAAATAGTCTCGAGGCACGGTGCACCAATTTCTATCATTTCCGACAGAGATAGTCGATTCACTTCAAACTTCTGGAAATCATTACAAGATTCATTTGGAACCAAATTAGAGATGAGCACAGCATATCATCCACAAACCGATGGTCAAAGTGAAAGGACAATTCAAACATTAGAAGATATGCTGAGGGCATGTGTGATTGATTTTGGAAATGGTTGGGCTAATCATTTGCCATTGATAGAATTCTCGTACAACAATAGTTATCACACCAGTATAAAAATGGCACCATTCGAGGCACTCTATGGTCGAAAGTGCCGATCACCTGTTTGTTGGGCCGAGGTTGGAGACGCACAACTCACTGGTCCAGAAATGGTACGGGAAACAACAGAAAAGATAGTTCACATTCGAGATAGACTCAGAACTGCCAGAAGCCGACAGAAAAGTTACGCAGATGTTAGACGCAAATCATTAGAATTTCAAGTGGGCGACAAAGTTATGTTGAAAGTATCGCCTTGGAAAGGCGTGGTACGATTTGGAAAACGCGGGAAGTTGAACCCAAGGTACATTGGGCCATTCAAGATTTTGAGCAGAGTCGGCCCTGTAGCTTACCGACTTGATCTTCAGTCAGAACTTAGTCATGTACATAACACGTTTCACGTTTCAAACCTGAAGAAATGTCTATCGGACGAATCACTCGTTATTCCATTGGAAGAAATTCAACTCGACGATAAACTCAATTTTGTGGAGGAACCTGCAGAAATCATGGACCGCGAGGTCAAGCAGTTGAAACAGAGTCGTATTCCTATCGTGAAGGTTCGCTGGAATTCTCGAAGAGGTCCTGAGTTTACTTGGGAACGAGAAGACCAGATGCGCCTCAAGTATCCTCATCTTTTCACCGACAACACCGTAGGACCTAACAAGGACTGAATTCAGGGACTGAATTCCTTTTTGGATGGGCGAATGTGACAACTCGTACTTTCAGGTCATTTCTCAAAACAATTCATGCTTCACTATTTCATCGTTTATCGTAAACTAGGTTTACGAGTTTCAAATTCGCGTAACCTTAGAGGTTTAGCTGCGAATTCATGATCATATCATCAAGGACATTTCTTATAGACTAGGTTTAGTCTACATTTCATTAACATCATTTCCATCATGTTAGTTCATTCATGAATTTGCATTTCACATTAAACGCGTAAATTTCATATTAAATAAACGCTATCGCGTAAGTTATTATTTTGAACGTTTAATCCGATACTTCCAAAAACTATCCCGACATATTTTTATACTTACTTTTAGTTTATAAAAATAATATTTTGAGTTTACCCAGTGTTTTAAATTTATTTTGTATATAAATTGTTAAATTTATATTATTACGACGGTTTTCTTAAAAACTACACGATAATTATTATATCACTCAAATTTTACAAGAAATATATTTTTACAATTTTTATGACCTCAATATATTTTACTTTGGTCCATTAAAATTTATTTTTAGCTAAAACTACCCTAATTTCACAAATGTATACAAGTTACCTTTACTTAAGTTATTTTACTTACACATTTCTATACATAAATAAAAAAATAAAAAAAAAGTATATTTTTGAAATACTTACCCCCTTGGCCGACCAAGGGGGGGTGAGTCATTGATTTGGTAGATTTTTCTTACAATGTATAGATTTACACACAAAGTCTTCTTACACAATCAACCTCAATAATTCATAGTTTCAAAAAAAATATTTCTCCCCTCTTTTCTTTCTCTCTAGACCGGCCAAACCACAAAGGAGAAGAGGAAAACAAAAAAATTTTCAAGAGCAAGTTTTATACAATCTAGTTACACTCTTATTATAGGTTTTGAAATAAAAACCTAGAGTGTTTAAGTTAAATCCCTTGTTCTAGTCACCTCATCAAGTAAACTAGTAAGCATATCATGTCCATTTTTCATCTTTCATTATTATTTCATAGTCATTTCATCATATTTGAGATAACATGCAAGTCTTATGCATATTTATACCACTTTTACATTGTTTTTAAGAGTTACATATATATAAGTCATCCTATAATTATCCCTTGTAATATATCACTCTTGGTGATGTCTAGGAACCCATGACACCCTAAGAAGGTGTATGGTAGGATTAGAATAGCTTCGGAGTTGTTTTGAATGGATTGGAATAGGTTTAGCACGAGAAAAACTCATTTCGACAAGTCTTAAAAAGGGTCTGTCCTTATTTGGTAAATCTGGAAAATCCGACAGTAGACATAAATTTTTGGCCTAGATATTTAGAAAATATACTTTAAAACGAAACCGTGGCCGCTTGAACGGATTAAAACGGAGCTATAACGAAGAAGATATGAATTTTTCAAGTTTGACGACGAAATATATATATATCCTGAAATTTCAGCATGTTAATTCTAGTTTGTACGAGTCAAAAACGAGTCTTTAGCGTTATAAATTATTTCGACTTATCAAAAATATATTAGTATACTTGATTCGAAGCTAAGGACGTATAATACGTAGAAAACGGATTTGTAGAACTTAAACTATACACGTTTACACAAAATTGCCGTAACTTTATTATTTAAGAAAAACTATATTATTTCTATTAGATAAGTGTTACGGTAAACAAGTGACCATATTGAAGGCTATTTTTAACGTTGACGTAGAACTTTTTGTAAAGAGATGTCTTCTAACAAAAGTGAGATCACCAAGCATATTTTCCAAAATGACCAACCGTTTGTATAGCGGAGTTGTAATGAATTAACTACGGTTGCTTAAACTTTGCCGAAATTCACTTTTAAACTACATTTTGGACAAAATCACAATACTTAACCTATATTTTTCTCTATGAACGAGACCTCTAGGATAAAAACTTAAATGCCAAAACTTTGAGATTATGATACAAGCTTCCCAAAACCGTTGAGTTCGTTTCCTAACGCTCGACGTACACCATTTTACGACTAGCTTTTCGAGGCCATTTTAGTCACTTTCATGAAATTTCCAACGACATTATTTTACGACGAAAAGTTATAATTTCACAATAAATCATTAATAAACTATTGTAGGATGACATTTTGACGTAAATACTTGCAAAGTAATTTAAGAATGGTCAAGACGTCAAAAGAGTATTTTTTCGACGAAGAGTATTATTTTCAAAACTCACAAGTGGTATAAATAATATACGAATTGCATGCATAACATTACATCATAACTCATTACGTATCATATCATTCATAATAGGTCAAGATTAAAGAATCACGCTTCATTTCAGTGTACTCACTCTTGTCATCGTATCAATTCATCAAGTGAGTTTTCATAGCCCCGTCGTACATGTTTATAATTATTTTCAAACCTACGGGGGAGAATACATTGCACATCATTTTTATTACGATACCAAGTATATCAAATTCATTTACATTGCTTAAGTTACCACATGCCAATTGAATGTCCCCATTTTATTACATGAACCGTTAATTTCCTAGAAGCGAGGGTGAGTGGATAGATCTATCGAGGGTGACTCCTCCATCCGGGTTGGTGGATCCCAACTAGTCATACGGATGCATTTCATTTAATAACATTATTTGAGTTGTTTGGCAAACACTCTGTTGGGGCGAACATCATGAACAGTCTAGTTTCGGTGTCATGGACTTATAGCAATTGTAACATTTTTATGTGGCATATTTGTCATACAGGGTCTATACTTGCGTAGTCGTATAAAACATTTTCATAAACCTATGATTTCTCACCAACATTATTGTTGACCGTTTTAGCAATGTATTTTCTGGTAACTAAGGCAATCGCATCATAGCATGAATAAGGAACCTTCATAGAGTCGCGGCGTCGACGCGTCTCACTGTATATTATGGCATTTTAAAAACATCGTTTGGTTTGTAATGAACATATTTCCGCAAACTTTATCAACTTTTGGGACCTATTTTGTAACTCTGAATGCTTTA
Organism: Chrysanthemum seticuspe; assembly: GCA_019973895.1. Classification (NCBI taxonomy): domain Eukaryota; kingdom Viridiplantae; phylum Streptophyta; class Magnoliopsida; order Asterales; family Asteraceae; genus Chrysanthemum; species Chrysanthemum seticuspe. Next base: position 233,612,652 of record BPTQ01000005.1, read on the forward strand.
ATTAAATATCAAACGATGTGTTTTTAAACGACACTTTAGGTCGTTCAATATAACTGTGATTGTGATGCTATGACAGTCAATCCCCAGGAATTCCATTCCGCTGCAAAACAGGTAATTTGGGGGTGTGACAGTAACCCATAGTTTCCTTAGGGTATCCTACGAAGATACACTTTACAAATCTTTGTTGGAGTTTATCTGCTGAGTCACGTCTAACATACGCCTCGCAACCCCAGACCTTTAAATAAGACAAGTTAGGAGCTTTACCATGCCATATTTCATATGGTGTCTTATCAACCTTCTTTGTGGGAACCATATTTAGAATGCGAACAGCTGATTCCAAAGCATAATCCCAAAAGGATAAAGGTAGAGTGGTAAGATTAAACATAGATCGTATCATGTCCAACAATGTATGATTTCTTCTCTCAGATACACCATTTTGTTGTGGAGTATATGGAGAAGTGAGATTCTGGACAATTCCATTCTCAGCTAAGTAATCTTTAAACTCTTGGCTTAGATACTCGCCTCCTCTATCGGATCGAAGAGCTTTAATCTCCTTTCCCAATTGCAGTTCTACTTCAGCTTTGAAAACCTTAAATGTTTCAAACACCTCATGTTTATACTTAAGTAAATAAACATAACCATAACGGCTGAAATCATCAGTAAAGGTTAAGAAGTAGCTAGCACCTTTCTTTGACACATGTCTAAGTGGTCCACACACATCAGTATGAATAAGACCAAGTAGATCAGAAGCCCTCTCCATATTGTTATGAAAAGGTTTCTTAGTCATCTTCCCAGATATGCATGACTCACATTTATCAAATGATTCATCATTGATATTTTGCAAAAGCCCTTCTTGTTGCAGCTTATGCATGCGAGCCTTGCCTATATGAGCAAGTCTACAATGCCAAAGATAAGAAGAATTCAAGTCTAACTTTATCTTCTTGTTAATGCTAAATATTGAATTATTATTATTGTTAGATTCATTTCCAATCACATCAATTTCAAACACACCATTCACAGTAATTGCTTTAAAATAAAATACACCATTTAAAGAAACATCAATTCCATTACGTGAAATAGTATGAGTAAAACCATCATCCAACAAAACTGAAAAGGAAACAACACCTCTAATTATAGAAGGTGCGTAATGACAATTGTTCAATAACAGTACTAAGCCCGAAGGCAATACTAAACTAAACGTTCCTATGGCTTCAACAGTTGCATGTGCGCCATTTCCCGCGTGCAGATATTGCTCCCCATAGGCAAGCTTCCTCTTCACTCTAAACCCCTGCAGTGTATTACAAATGTGAATACCACAGCCCGTATCATATACCCAGGAATTATTATGATTTAGAGTAAATAATTCAATGACAAATAAATTACCTGAAGTACCGGCGCCCATGGACCCTTCATACTTCATTTTATTTGCCCGCAATTCATCAAGATAGAGAGCACAGTTTCTCTTCCAATGCCCAACGCTCTTACAGTGGTGGCATGCTTGATCCTTTTTAGGATTATCCTTCCTAGGAGTAGGGTTCTTCTTGGGTTGAGGTTGATAGGCCATCACCTGTTTGCCTTTGTCAACCTTACCCTTACCCTTCCCCTTCTTGTTGTTCGCAAGCTGCGGTTTTGGCTTATTAATCCTTCCACCCTGAATAGCAAGTACCTGGGCAGTAGGAACCTTTTGAGGCAACCCTTTCTCATAATCAATAAGCAATGCGTGTAGGTCAGTAACTGTCTTCCCCACGCAGTGCATATTGAAATTTCTGACAAAACCATTAAAATCCTTGTTAAGGGATCGATTAATCAGATTCACAGCCATGTCATCATCATAAGTTTTGCCAAGTGCTTTTAGCTGGTCCATGTAACCTTTCATTTCCAGCACATGAGCACTTATGGGTTTACCCTCTCCCTGCCTACAGCTGTGTAACGCGTCGGTCAAGTCATAAATCTCGACGGCAGCTGGTTTCTCAAACATAGTTCGAAGTTCATTGAGCATATTATATGGGAAATAATGTTCGAACTGCTTTTGAAGAGCAGATTCCATTGTTCCCAACATAAGAGAAGCCACATCATTATGACGCTTATACTCCAGTTTCCACTCGTCCTTTTGAGCTTGAGTAGCTTCAGGACCAGTTGGTTCAGCAGGGCAAGGTTCATAAAGATATTTCAAACGGTCAGCAACTCTACAGACAATTCTCAAAGAGCGGTGCCAATCATTGAAATTCTTAGAGCCAGTCAACTTTTCTCGATCAAAAAAACTTTTGAACGCAGAATTTAGTGCAGTGTTAGTGTTATCGTTATTTTGAGCCATTTCTACAGAAAAAAGTTCAAGTATTAGTATTTTCGATAATACAATTTTTCAAGAAAATAAAATATACCCAACGGTAATATAAACATACAACCATATAATTTTCTCGAAAACTAGGATCCAAATTATCATAGGTTCATTACATCAGTTGATCTGCTAGCAACGAACGCATATAATAAGGTAATCTGTCGAACATTAATTGGCAAACAATTTCCAACTCCTAGATCATTATGGGATTTATATTTTCCAACGCTATTGCAAATATAAACATGTTTCATCCCATCTTATGCCATTGAGTCCAGGTCTCACTTCTACTCAACTTAAGTGTCTAACTTAAAGAACTGCAAATATGTCCATGTAAGGTCTGACTTTACATAGAGATTTACCTCTCCATCACAATCTAGCCAAGTACTGTCATGACGTAAATTGCAACTTCAAGTGTTCCTTTTAATTAGATGGCATATTTTTAATTTAAAAGGGTACTAGTTTTGATTTTATGTGGTCAAATCAAATATGTACAAAGATGTCATGCATTCATCTTGTAGCATAATTTAATAAAAAACTTTTTATTACCAATTCTTAAAGATCAAATTATCAAAGTCTTGACTGAGGTATTGGGTACACCAATCAAGGAATTTAGTGTTAATTATCGTCCATTATACCGTACTTTTTCATAAGTGTAAACACTTAATGTTCCGGATAATTACCACCGAAGTGGCGCATGGAATTAAAACTAATTCGCCCTTAAGATGAGCTTGTACATTTTATGGCTTACTAAGTAGCTCCATTCGAACTTACAGAGGGCAGAGGACCAGGTAAGCGCAAACGCATAACCTTAGACATTCATTCAGTGTGACTGTGCGCACTTCTTAAATAACCCCTTTATAGTTCATTCGAATGGGTGAGCCGTTCAGTCATTGTACCAAAGTCACCAATCAATTAAACTATTGAAAACTTAACTCTTCCAAAACAAATCAAATTTCGCCATTGTTTAGTCCATATTATTTTTCTATTCAAAATTACCCTTTGCTTAAAACTGTCTAACATAATAAACAAACAAGTAACAAATAAAAAATAAACTACTAAAAAACAATGCGCACATAATAAACAATTTATACGTGTAAACAAGTAGCCACATGCAACTTATTCGATAAAACCCTATTAATAATCAATATCTAGGTTAAATTAATGTATATATTAATTTAGGGTTTTCACTCCAACAATAGAAAGTGAACCACATACATCGATAAATCGATTGCGTAAACCCTTAATTAAATTATACCAAATTGCACATAATTGATTCATTAATATATATATAATTGGAGTCTTCCCCAATTCAAGTTTTATCGTAAATAAATATGTCTCAACAATTAAACAATATATCAAAGCAACTTATCCATGACTAACATGCATGTATAATCATGGATATCATAACAATTTATACAAATAAGTCACAAGATCGCATATAAAAATTCCATGACACATAACAAATTATTCATGAATTAATCACGTAATCAATATTAATTCTAGGTTTTAATAAGGTTAGCAAACAATTTTCAAAACCCTAAAAAATTTTATACATGTGTCGACATAAAAAAAAATAGGGGAACGCCCCATAAATTAAAAAAAAAAAAATCGACCAAAACATAAATAAAACATAAACCCTAGATTAACATGTCAAACAACATACAAGTATTTGTTTTATTACGCGTTTATGTAATTAATTACTCATTAAAACCAATGGCTCTTATACCACTGTTGGAATTATATATCAAGACATTCAAATAAATAATCACAAAACATCAAAGTAATAGTGCGGAAGCGTATAGGATTTATTAATGAACAATTAATTAACATAAAAGAATATGCGTACCTTTTCTTGATTCTAGCCGAACAAGAATCAAATCCACAAACTAGCAACGGATGAACCCTAATTTGATTTAGTTAGGATTATATGAATTACCCCTTACCTTTTTGTAATTCAATCCAAGACAATAACAAAAGTATGTTATTATTATGTTCTTGTACACACGTACTAAACCGAATTAAAGTAACGCTAGTTTTTATCAAACAAATAACTTGGTTTGTGGAAAAGTTTTGGATCGACACCTATGAGGGTGGACGATCGGTTTTGGAGAACAAAAACACACACAAAACAATTTTTAGGGTTTAGCTAATGAGCACAAGAGATGGAAAAATAAAACCCCAAGCCTTGTTTATATACCCAAGCAAACTTGGTAAACAAGTTGGTTTTTCTTTCCTTGTTTTGTGTCCCTAGGCCGATCGGTTAAGGAGTCCCCAAAGGGATTCCGGAACCTTCCCAACTTTTGCAATTTGATCCTTTTCCATAAACATTTAACGACCGTTAGTCCATTACATTAATTACTTAACGTCCGTTAGTTATTTCGTTTAATAAATAAATAAATACAACATTTATATTTAATTATTAACTTTAAATTCTCATACGTAAAGTGTGCAATCCCATAGTCTCGAGTTCGATCCTAACTCACGTCTACTAATTTATATCCATAAAACCAACAGTTTGAGTATGTCACACACCTAAAGCATCATGAACACTCCCATCTCATTTTGGAAAACCTGTTAGCCATCGAGTCTTTTTAATGGTTTTCAACTGTGGCCTGTTTTATATAAGAAAGAAGTACAACAATCATAAAATGTAGCAAATTCAAAAACTACAGCAAATAACTTTTAAATTTGACAAAATCTTGCACCAGTTAAAACTAAAACGGGTCAACAAAGGAAAAAACTTGTGTATATTAGTTGTGGCCTTAAGAAGAAATTTTCGATACCTTCTTTTGTGGCAGCTTTTTTCGGGTGGTGTGTTGAAGTTGACGTATCACCATAGTAACATATCTTCCTAACTTCCTCATCATTGATGAAAACATTCTTAGTTTCTAGTACGACACATCCATAAGTTTGCAATATTACACACATTGAATACCAAACAACCCGTGTTTAACACCATGAAACGGATATTTGAAGTATAAAATACCAACTTATAGAACTACATCGATCTCAAAATACAAACAAAGTGGTCCCAACATACTTTGAATTACAAAGAGACAACCAGACATCGTATTCTCTGAAGGTTGGACCTTTTTTTTTTTCTTTTTTTATGCACAAGCTTGTACTTGATAGTGCCCATGTTATCATATGCAAGATATTACGTGATATGAAGATAATTAGATGTGTCTTCACATATAGTGTTTGGATGTGAATATGATGTTTGTATTAGTGATATTTAGATAAAAATTTCAAATGATTAGTTCCTCCATAATCTATCATTAAACAAATTAACACATTCCGTATAAGAAAACATACGTATTTCAAATGGATATTCCTTGAGAATCAAACCTTTTCAGAAAAGACAAGTTAGTGACTTTACACAAATATTTGAAACACAATGTCAAACGCCCCTTAAATTTTGATAATTATCTTACCGGAAAGTAAGGCCTCGAAAGTTACTTACACAAAACATTTCCTCATGATCCTTTCTTTCTTTCCAAAACTAACTTGTATCGATTCTAAAGCTTATGTATGCTTTTATGAAAATAAAAGGTTTAAATGAGGTTCAATTGTATATCATACTCTTGAGGCCATATAGGTAAAAAAAATGTCTAATTTGTTCTAAAGTATAAGCCAAATGATCAGTTGGTCTATAATCTCTATCAAGAAAACACATTATTACAAAGGAGTCATTCTATAAAATATCAATTCTTACGTGATCTAGTATTCAACATCCATAACTCAGTTTTTTCTGTAATAAAGTGGGTGACTAATAATGATGGATCTCATATGATCTGTGAACATTAAACACAAAAATCTTTTTGATAGTCATCAGTAAGAAATGTTTGTTTATATAGAAATGTTAATCCTCCTTATACATAGGATAAGCTTTATATTGCTACTCTTTAGATCAACCAATTATTTCTGTAAACCAACCTTTTACGCCAAACTTCATAGCTAGTTCCAGGTACAATGGTGGTTGAACATACTTTCAAGTTAAGAATTCTCACCTATATGTGATTATGCGGAATTCTAGTTTGTCCTATGGATAATATTAGAAAAATGGTAGATTTCCAATCTAGTTTAACTCCCATCAAGTGTTGGTTTTTTAGCGTCGCTAACAAATAGTCATCTTGTTGGATGCTATGCTAAGCGTGTGTTGCGCGAGAAAATATCGTAGATTATATCATAAGTTATGCATAAAGAGAATAAACATATGTAAACGACTAAACATGTCTTACCAACTATCAAAATTAGATTTTTGTAATGTTCACAGAACATGTGAGTGTCATATCATTAATCATTAATGTATATCTGATGTATAAAATATTCACCTAAACTAAAATGCATAATCACTTAGTTACCTAAATCCATGAAATTCAATCATGGCATTTCACCAAACGCTTGGGTGTCCCTAAAACAAAATAACATGAAAGTAAGCAAAAAGTTATGACATCTTAAACTTACATGTGTTCTTCGGAGCAAAAATACATCCTCAATCATGATGATTGTCTGAAATTATCAAAGAAAAAAGAACACGTTAATATCTGTCAAATTTGTTGTCCGAAACTACGAATTCAATTTCAGATGTGCTGCGACCAAGAACTAAAATTAAACACTATTAAACAAATGATAACACACATCCTATGTGAACAACTAAAATTAAAGTTAGATTTGTAAATAATCTGTTTTTGTACATTAATAATGATGAAGAAAAGGAATAGAACTAACCATCAAAAGCCAATTAAGGTAAGTACTTAATTAAGAAAGGATGATGGTACCTCCAAATCCTTTCGATCGGTTCATCCTTCATGATATGTGTTGGTCAAGCAATTCAGCCACTTATTTTGGAGTAACATAAGCATATATTTATGAACGCCACAAAAGCATACTCACATAAAAATGACCTAACACATAAAATTAAAGGGACCGCTTCAAACAGAATTGGGAATAAAAAAATAAACATGATGATAACCAACAATTAACCATAGTAGGGATTAAACAGACAATCAGAGCACCAACTAAACTCTAAAAGCCATTAAATCAATGACACAAATAAACATATATATACCTGTGCAGAATTAATAACTAATTCATAACCACCAAGCCACTCACTCTCTAGTCTTCTTCTTCTTTGCCATCTTTATGAATTAAATTGCAGCTTCACTAAAGCCCTAATTTTTTCCGTAAACTGAAACAAAAATAACAGCAAAATCACAAAACCTTATAAAATATAGCTAAAAGACCTATATCAATTTTAAACCCAATCAAGAAATTAGATGTTAAAAATCATACCTTTAATCCATGGAAAGAGTTTTATCAACAGATGGCCTATGAGATATGGATATACTAAAAATGAAGATATTATAAGAATCATCAGCGTAATATCACGAACACTTGAATGACTATCAAAAACAAAGTAAATATATAAAATATAGAGATATATATCATATTTTTGTGGACATTTGGTCACAAGATGCAGCAAACGATACTCAAACTGAGGCCATCTATCACTTAATGGGTATCTGTGCTGCCATTTTCTCAGTTCTCTTTCAGCTGCAATATCGTATTTCCTTTACATCTCTTTCTATCAAGAGTCACCGTCCCTCAAACACTTCTCGTTCCTGTGTGTTGTTGGAGCTTTTCACTGACTTCCTTTCACCATAATCGCCTACGCCACCACGATCTTTACCACCTCAGTGCACCCATTGACCTTTGCATTTACTTTAGCTGCTGCTTACCTGACACATGGCTTAATCCTCAGTTTTCTGACTGGCATCATCACACGGGTCCTTGAAAAAGAAGAGCAAGTCAAAGAAACCCCATTTAAGATATGGCTTTGACACCGAATAAACATTGCCTGTCATCTCAGATTCGCTAAGCTTCTTTCTGGAAACAAAGCGTTCTGCGTCTATTTGAGGCTATTGGGAGCAAAGTTTGGAAGCCATTGATTAGAGCCATCAACCCGGTTTCTGGCCCAAGCCTAATCTTACTTCGAGCAGGTGTTCATTTGGGCGACTTTAGCAGAATAATGGTTGGTTTTTATTCGACCCAAGCCTAATCTCACTTGGAACAGGTGTTCATTAGAGCCATCAGGATAATGCAGTAGTTGGGAGTCAAAGCATTCTGCTTCTGGTTCCGTTGTTGAAAATGATGTCATTCTTGGTGCTCTTTCAGTGGCTCCAATTGATTCGGTTCTCAAAAGAGGTGGTGTTTACATCGGATCAGTAACTCCGGTTATGATCAAGAACACAATGCATGCTCTTGACGAACGTATAGAAGAAATGGATACAAAATACAAGAAGATCATTTGGAATTTATCTGCTAATCTTGCTGCTACTACTCTTAAAGTCAAGTCGAGATACTTCCATCGAATTGGGGTCAGTGGGAAAGAAGTTTTGAAAATTTATGATGACCTTAAAGGGTTCTCGAATCACAAAATCTTTCACCCTGGGACGAGTTAGCCGGTCATTGTCAGACATAGTAACAGTTTAAGAAGATCACATTTTAGTTGTTTCTTCGTCTGCTCATAATCAGTGTCGGCCGTGAAATATAAGAAGATCATTGGTTAAGGAGGAAGTGGCCCAGAGACATAGATATAATGTTGACACCGTCCATGGTTGTAAATGTTTGCAAAACCGTTTCATTCTTATTTGTCTATGCAAAGTTGAAAGATAAAATTAACTAAACTCAACTAAACCACAATATTTCAAATAATTGATAAAAAGATATCGCATCACATACCTTAATAAACCAATTATGTTTCATAAGAGGAACCACTGAAGAGAAACGCATGCTGCCAACATATGGAATAATGCAGATTCGGGTTATTTTGTCCTTCGGCTGTGATCTTCTTTATATTGGGGATGACAACCCACTGGTTGTTGCTGCAACAGCGAGTCGTGTCGGATCTTGTAATACTCGTGTGGGATCTTGTAATGCTTGAGCAAATACATCGGATACGTCTATCCCTCCTTTTTGTCTGACTTGGTGCACGACGTGTACTCCCTTCAAAAGATAAAACAACAATGGCACACCACTTCACGCTACAATTAGTAGGGCTTCATCAGCCATAAGCTTGTACATAGAGAGAAGCGTAATGCTCTATGATTCCTTCTTTGACGCCATCACAAGACTGAAAGATAGATATTAATTCCTTCACCAGCTACCTAGTTGAGTGCGGTTGATAAGGAAGAAATTAAAATATATGAGAAAGAATCACAATCTTCGATTTCTGTAGGATTTCAAAGTAGGTATTTTCTATATCCTGCTTTTCCACTAGGATTCATAATTTAGTTATGATAATACCATACTAATACTGAAAGTAAATTTTTTTTCATGCTGATCTTTTCCTAGAAAAAAGGATAAGAGATCACACAAACACAAGTAGGATCGTAAAAATGGTATTTAGTTAAGCTTCAATAAAAATACAGACTTGTGCCACCAAGTTCTCCCTAAACAAATTCAGCAAGGTTCGATCACTTTAGCTACATATGACCTGATCCAGGTTGTGCTTGTCTACAACGGGTCGAATGCAAAAAATCATTTTAGTTCAAGGTTATAGAAAAAAGTAACTGAACTCAGCCCCAATATGTAAGTTTGCACTGCCGAATGGCCAAAGGGTTCTGTTTGCCAACCAATCCTTGGCGTTACATTGAACTGTTACTTAATAAATTTATGCCCATAAGTTGTCTGATCAATCATATCGATATAATGTGGTGGTCCGTTGACTATAATTTTGGTTGCCTCACTCTATTCCCTTTGTGACCCGATAATCTTTATCTTTTGCTTATTATGTATTAGTTTAAAACACTAAGGACTAGATATGTCAAAGCCAAAGTTAATAACTAACTTTGATAGTTATTTATGTTAGAAACAAGGAAGGGATGCATCGGTTTTGTTTTGTACCGATTCATAACCTATTTTATATGTAATACATACATCGATTACAAGGTTAGAGAAACTTAATACAATTACTTATTCATTATACTTTGCAGCTTATAAATCGATCATAGAAAGTTGGGACAACATTTGGCATCAAGAGCAAGGATTACACACTGAAACAAAATTTTGTTTCTACATCAAAACCATTAACGAGAAGGCCATAAAAAAAACGCAGTGAAGAGAAGAACATCGTTATTTTCTTCAGCGAGGGACGTAGTGTTTTCTTTATCTTCCAAAGGAAACAAACGGTTTGAATAAGGAGAAACGTAGAAGAGATAGTGCACAATCTGTTTTACGTTAAAGTTGCAAGCGTTACATCAAACGATATTGGTGAAAAGAACTTTTGTTGGTAAGCAACGAAAGACGAGGAAGAAAAATTGGAGACTTTGTGTAATACCGGTTGCGAACAAGACACAAAGCAAGACGTTTTTGTAGAAGAAAACGTATACGTAGAACGAAAGGAGTACTCAAAGAGAAGTGTGTGGAGTTTGTGTTAGTACGACACAAGAACAACAACAACGAGAGACAAGGAACAAACGAAGGGACTGTTTTGTTTCACTGGAACGAATCTGAAAACGAAAGACTGTTGGATTCGGCAAGGGTTACCAAGGCGTGGTAACAAAATTGTGTGTAGGAAACTTAGCGATTTCAAAGTGACCGAGATCAAGGAGAACACACAAAAAAAAGGAATGTGTAGTGTGGTAAAAGATTATTTGTTTTTGTTGTGTCAAAACAACGACAACAGAAAGAACAAAAGAAGCCGAGTTTCTTGAATCAAGAAAGGATTTGGACAAGGCGTGGAGGCAGTGAAAGTTTTTCTGTTTTAGACTTGTTGGCAAAAAATCTGAGACCTTGTTCAAAGATTGAAGTCGAATAAGATTGAAACGAGGCAATAAGATCAAAGGAATAAAGTGGGAACAAGATCAAACGTTGGTGAACGATTTTTACTAACGAGGCAAAAACGAATACTTCTCGTATTCATCAAAAATTAACGAGGTCACAAGTTTCATTTTTTTGGATTTCAATTCATAATAGAATAGTATAGATCTTATTAATTTATACTATTAGGAAATCCCGAAAACTAATTATTGATCCCGTAGTATAAGGATTCCCGGAAACTATATTTTTTCACATTAGAAAAAGGTACCATACTAAGAAAAGTAATCCCCATCAAACTAGAAAGTGAAAATAATAAACACTTTCAAAATGACAACCGATGATATAGTAACCACATCAACTACAATAAAACCCGTAACACCTGTTGCACAATACCAATGCCCTAAGTTGAAAAACATAAACTACACAGTTTGGGCTATACAAATTAAAGTTATACTAGAAGCACATGGCTTATGGGAAACAATAGAACCAAAATTAGGTACACCGTTGATGACAAAAAGGATAAGGCAACAATTGCCTTCCTATATCAAGCGTTGACGGAAGATATGATCTTACAAGTAGCGGGTTGTAAGACGGCAAACGATTTATGGGATTCGCTAAAGAAAAGACACGTTGGACAAGATAAAGTGCAGCAAGCACGCTTACAATCATTGATGATTGGATTTAACTCACTTCAGATGAAGGAAGATGAGACGGTGGATGCATTTGCAGACATGTTAAACGGCTATGTCACGAAGGCAAAAGAACTAAGGAAAGCATTAGATGAATCACTTATAGTTAGAAAACTATTAGACTCCACACCCGATAGATTCATTAAGATAGTAGCATCCATAGAACAAACAAGTGATCTAGACGACATTACCCTAGATGAGATCACTGGAAAACTCAAAGCGTTTGAGGAAAGAATAAAACTCCGGAAGGGAGGTCAAGTTGAAAGCCAGGAGAATTTACTGTTTACACACGGTGAACACTCAGATAAAGGAAAGCGTTTTAACAAACGTGGAGGTAGAAAAAATTACTCACGAGGAAACTGGCGGAATAATAACAACAGAAACAACTCACAAAAGGGAAACTCAAATCATAAAGGAAACCCAAATAATTCAAGTAGGAAGGATTTGAGTAACATAAGATGTTTCAAGTGCAACAAACTTGGACACTATATGACTAAATGTAGAGCAACATCAACAACCCAGGAACAATCAAACCTTATCTTAGAAGACGATGAACCATCACTATTAATGACTATGCACGAAACCGAACACGGAAGTGTTGTTGAATGAAGAACAAATTCAACCAAAGAAATATGCTAAAGCAGATGCAAGCATATGGTATTTAGATAATGGTGCAAGTAACCACATGACTGGGATAAAGAGTCATTTTAGAGATATTGATGAAAGCATAACAGGACGAGTACGTTTTGGAGATGGATCGTATGTACAGATAATGGGTAGAGGGTCTATACTGTTAGGTTGTAAGAACCAGGAACAGAAAGTAGTATCCGAAGTATTGTTAGCCTTAATTGTTTTATTAGAAGTGATGGTCATTCACGATTAGGAACTTTGTAACGTGTGTTAGATATCGTGCTAGAATAGTCAACGGGCTCGTGGATTGGACTAAGCTAAATGGGTATTAGTTTAGTTAAGCTTGCCTTATATCAATCCATGTCCAATCCAATCCAAACGAGCCCATGCCAAGCCCATTAGGGCATCTTCTACTTGTACTATATAAACCCCTCAAAGTCTCATTTGAGGGGTGTGCTTAAGTGTGTGTGTGTGTGTGTTCTTCCTTTGCAATAAACATCATCTTTATTGTTTATCTTTCTACGCATAATATACACGGTTTGTATAACATCAAGTCACCATCTTTCCTTTCTTTATTTCATCTTCTTATACGCATAAGTGTTTGTGGTTTAACGTGTTCATCTTGTGATAAGGTGTGTTGGGTTTGTGATAAGGTTGATAAAATTAAGGTCCTACAATTGGTATCAATAGCCTAACAATGGTTTAGGAGTGTTTGGTTGAAGTTTTTTTTTGTGGTTTGTGTTATTACGCGTAAAGCTCTCGGTAACAAAAAGTGGTAACGCTTAAAACTTTATTTTTTGCACTAAAATCTTCAAGATTCTTGTGGTTTGAGGTTTCTTTAGTGTTAAAGAGTCTAGTTTTGCAAAAAAGTTTGAAGCTTTACGTGTTTTACATCAGTTTTAAACTCGTGTTTATTGAGGTGTACGTTCCTACGCATAAGAGTTCTAAGCATTTTGGGTGTTTTTGGTCAAAACAATCTTGTTATTTGAGTGTTTTGGAAGCTATCTGTGCAAAAGAAATCGGTTGAATCATTGTAAATTTTTTACGCGTAAGTCAAAACCCTAGTTTTCTACGCATAACTTTTTGGTGAAGAATCTTCGTGCAACAAAGGTGACTCAGTGCTTCCTTCACTTGGATAAGTGTGTGTAACACTTCGACTTTCAGATATCTTTTACGCTGTGACAGTGTAAAGGATTTTTGGTTTTAAACCAACTCTTACGCATAAGCAAAAAGCTTACGAGTAAGCACTCTACGCATAAGTTAACTCTTACGCGTAAGGTACTCTACTTCTACGCTTAACGTTTACGCATAAGACTTACGTTTAACCTTAAGTTTACGCGTAACTTGGATTTCTACGTATAAGGATTTCTACGCCTAAGCTCTTTACGCATAAGGACTCCTACGCATAAGATCCTACGCATAAGCATCCTACGCATAAGCACTCATCTCTACGCATAAGAATAGTTTTACGAGTAAGATTGTGATCAAAACTTCAAACGGCTATAACTTTTGAACCGTAACTCCGTTTTCAGCGATCTACCCATCAAAACGACCGTGAGAACGAGGAGAATAGACCGCCGAATGAACTAACCTTCAAGTCCTAAAAACGCTCCGAACAGAAGTTATTGAGGTTTTTAAGTTTTTAGAGCAAATTTTCACTATAACAACCGAGCTTAATCTTCATCAAACACAACTCCTTTATCGTTGAATCGATCCTACATCAACTTTATCATATCATACCTTCATCAATGGCAACTCAACAACACAACTCAACTTTATCATATCATACCTTTATCGTTGAACAGAAGTTATTGAGGTTTTTAAGTTTTAGAAGAACACCCTAGGAATTTACCGTTTTTGAATAAGAAAGACATTTCATCTAAATGTACTGAACCTATGAAACTTGCTAAGTCTAATGAATGTGTTGAATCTTTTTGTTTAACTTGCAAGAAATCTTTAATTAATGTTCAAGATGATTGTGTTTCTAAGAATGTGAATGATAAGCCTGTCAAGAAGAACGTCCCAAAAAGATCTTACGCTAAACGAGTAGGAAGACTAGTTGCAAAACTTAGGCTTTTCACTACTGACAAGAACCATAGTGTTTACTTTAGGGATGATATTTGGAAACCCACAGGTAGAACTTTCACACTCCAGAATGGTACAATGAGTGCTAAACCAGTATTCCCTGTAGAAAACCTCTTTGAGTGTGATCAGGATTTTACCTCTAACCCAAAGGAACCTAAATCAAAACGGTTTCCACAATATTCTTTTTCTGTTACTGGGAGGTTATCGAAATTTGTCTTTGGATCGTCGAATCGGGTTGCTCCAAGCACATGACCGGGAATCTGAAGCTGCTGATCAATTTCGTCTGGAAATTCATGGGAACTGTACGTTTTGGAAATGATCATGTAGCAGCTATCATGGGTTATGGAGATCTACCTTTTGGAAATTATTTGATCACTCGGGTTTACTATGTCGAAGGGCTGGGACACAATTTGTTTTCAGTCGGGCAGTTCTGTGATGCAGATTTAGAGGTTGCTTTTAGGAGAAATGCTTGCTTCGTTAGAAACTTGGATGGCACTGATCTCTTAACTGGGAATCGTGATACAAACTTGTATGCTATCGACATCAATCAAATGGCCTCTTCATCACCAATATGTCTTATGACACGAGCATCTGGAACACAGTCCTGGTTGTGGCACAGACGGTTATCCCATCTCAATTTTGACACCATCAACAATCTTGCCAAAGACAACATCGTCAATGGACTTCCAAAGTTCAAATACACCAAGGATCACTTATGTCCATCATGCGAACAAGGAAAAAGCAAAAGAGCATCATATAAACCCAAATCCGTACCTAGTTCGGAAGCAAAGTTGCATATGTTGCACATGGACTTATGTGGCCCAATGAGAGTTGAAAGCATTAATGGGAAAAAGTATATTCTTGTTATCGTCGATGATTATTCAAGATATACATGGGTTAAGTTTCTAAGATCAAAAGATGAAGCACCAGGTATCATCATCACCTTTTTGAAGCGTATTCAAGTACTTCTTCAAACTCCAGTAAGGGTTGTAAGAACAGACAACGGCACATAATTCACTAATCAGGAGTTAAGAACTTATTTTGAAGATGTTGGAATTACACATCAGACATCAGTTGTTAGAACTCCACAGCAGAATGGAGTAGTTGAAAGAAGAAATAGAACTCTTGTGGAAGCTGCTCGCACAATGCTAATCTATTCTAGTGCACCGTTATTTCTATGGGCTGATGCTGTTGCCACTGCTTGTTTCACTCAGAACCGATCCCTTATCCATCCAAGATTCAATAAAACCCCATATGAGCTTGTGAACAACAGAAAACCTGATATCTCTTACTTTCACGTATTTGGCGCTTTGTGCTATCCTACGAATGACAGAGAAGATCTTGGAAAACTGAAAGCAAAAGGTGATATTGGAATCTTCATTGGATATTCAGATAACTCGAGGGCATTCAGGGTGTATAACAGGAGAACTAGGAGGATCATGGAGACGATGAATGTGAAATTTGATGAACTTTCACAAATGGCTTCTGAGAGACTCGCTCTAGAACCCGCACTAAACCAGCAGACTTCTGGACACATCAGTTCAGGACTCGTACCTCAAAGAGCTCAATCAACTTCGTTTGACAATCCTAAAGAACAAGAATGGGAGAATTTCTTCGAGTTAATGTTCGATGAATACTATGGTGGAACTTCGACAAATGCATCAAACCATCATTCCGCTGCACCCGCTCAAAATCATCCACCACCACCAACTGAAGATGCATCTACAACGGTCGAAACCAATGCACCAACTCCATCTACATCATCTACATCTACTACAGGTCTTGCACTCATTCTACCAGCAGTTGATGAGCAAAACCAAAACCAAAACGATGCAACATTAGATGAAGACTTATTTGAAAACCCGTTTGCCACGGAATCAGCTGAATCTTCTTCAAGCTTACGAGAACAATCTAACTCGCATACGTTTAACCAACGGTATCCTTCTACTCTGAAGTGGACAAAAGACCACCCAAGTGAACAAGTTATTGGTGAACCTTCAAGGCCAATTCAGACGAGACGTCAACTTGCCACCGATTGCGACTTGTGCATTTACCTTTGCTCAATTAGCAATATAGAGCCAAAGAACATTCGCGAGGCAATGGCAGAACCCGCATGGATAGAAGCGATGCAGGAGGAACTTCTCCAATACCGTCTACATGAATCTTGGGAAATGGTTCCAAGACCAATTGACATTCGCGTCATTGATCTCAAATGGTTATGGAAGAACAAAAGGGATGAAGAGATGACTGTAATTCGCAACAAAGCTCGTCTTGTGGCCAAAGGATACAGACAAGAGGAAGGGATAGACTTTGAAGAGTCATTCGCGCCGGTAGCTAGGCTTGAAGTAGTCAGGATATTCTTAGCCTATGCAGCTCACAAAAACATCACGGTTTATCAGATGGACATTAAGACGGCGTTCTTGAATGGAACTCTGAAAGAAGAAGTGTACGTGAGTCAGCCAGAAGGCTTCATCGACTTGGAACATCCAGACTACGTCTACAAACTCAAAAAGGCAATCTATGGATTAAAACAAGCTCCGCGAGCGTGGTATGACGAACTGTCCTCTTTCCTTATCCAAAACAATTTCACCAAAGTAACAGTTGATCCTACCTTGTTTATACAAAAATGCAAAAACGACATTTTGATTGTTCAGATTTATGTGGACGACATCATCTTTGGGTCCACTAATCCGAATCTTTCAAAACATTTTGAAAATCTCATGAAAAGCAAATTTGAAATGTCCATGATGGGGGAACTAAAATTCTTTCTTGGCTTACAAATACATCAGTCCCCTCGTGGAATTTTTATCAATCAAGCTAAATACACAACTGAGATTTTGAAAAATCATGGTATGGATAATTGTGACTCTGTCAGAACACCAATGGTAACTTCACCAAAAATTGGAGTTGATTTGTTTGGGAAACCTATTGATCCGAAGAAATATCGGAGTATGATTGGTTCTCTCATGTACCTCACTGCTAGTCGACCAGATATTCATTTTGCTGTTTGCTTATTAGCACGGTTTCAGGCAAAGCCTACCTAACTGCACCTCAAAGAGGTTAAACGGATCTTTCGGTACCTGAAGACATCCATTCACATGGGACTTTGGTATCCGAAGGAATCCGGATTTGATCTAATTGCCTTTTCAGATGCGGACCACGCAGGTGATCAAGTTACAGCAAAAAGTACATCAGGAGGAGCACAATTTTTGGGTGAAAAGTTAGTAAGCTGGTCTTCAAAGAAACAAGATTGCACTGCACTTTCAACCGCTGAAGCTGAGTATGTGTCTCTATCTGCGTGTTGTGCTCAAGTTCTATGGATGAGAACACAACTCACAGATTATGGCTTTACTTTCGATAAAATACCTATGTATTGTGACTCGAAAAGTGCCATAGCCATATCATGCAATCCTGTTCATCACTCAAAGACCAAGCATATCAGAGTACGCTATCACTTCATAAAAGAACATGTGGAAGAAGGTACTGTTGAATTATTTTTCGTGAAGACTGATTACCAACTCGCCGATCTATTAACCAAAGCCCTTCCAAAAGAAAGGTTTGACTATTTAGTTCGACGAATTGGAATGCGAAGCCTAACCCCTAAGGAGTTAGAACGTCTTCTCGAATCTTCGTGAAAATGATTTTCCAAAAAGCTTCGCTGTAAATATTTTTGAAAAACAAAATACAAAATTTGAAAAACCAACAAAAGCAAAATATAAAAATATAAAACTTTCAAAAAACAAAAACAATATAAAATCAAAAATCCAAAAATATTCTTCTACGACATGTCTCTTGTATAATCGATATTCTGTACGTTTCTAGAAATGTCATTCAACAATGATACGGGCATGTACAGATGCTTGAGCGAGAGTTCTTTATATGTTTTCTAAAACATGTCGTTTCTCAAAATTTCTTCGTAATATGGCTTTCGTATACTTCAGTACGAAACCCGGACTAAAATGATGACTTTTGATTACTTCAAATCAAAACTCGTGCTTTTTAATGAAAATCACTAGTGTACGCTTCAGTGCACTACATTTAAAAATGGTGAGAAATCATCATCATCTTGAGCACCATTTCAAGATTGTTCAAATAGATTTTTCAAAATCTTTCAAAATATTTTGTGCTCAAGATAACTCCCTCTAAAACCCTTTAATTGATTATGCTTTATTAAAGGGGGAGTATAAAACAAAAATGTTCCAAATTCATGCTTAAACCATATCCGTTTGTCTCCCTAAAAGATTCTAAAAATGATTTTTAATCCGTGGATAACAAAAATATCACAATTATGCTGGAGGAGACGTGATTAAAATGTGATCAAAATCGTTGTTTGAATCTCAAAATGAGCTCGACTCAGATGAAACCAATGAATTGACGAGGAATCATGTACCATCTCGAGAAACTTTCTATAGACTTGACCAGGACGGGTAATAATTTCAAGCTAGTTCTCTAGCAATGTAAACGTGTCTCGAATCGGTCTTGTTCATTTAAAGTCGATCAATTCAAAAAGTGCGAACTCTACCCTCTATGTGCAGATTTTTGTCAAAACATATAAGCACATGTGAAGGGGGAGTGTTTCTGAAAATATAAAACTCATGGAGTGTTTCAAACATGTTTTCTATCATAAACACTTTGAGAGATTTTCAAGAAAAATGGTTTTATGGCAACAATAGGACAGTCATGGAATTATAAGGTAACTACAAATAGGAAATCAGTCCTATGATCCGCCAGAGCCGGAGGGATCTACTCAAGGACATCACAAATAGTTTAGAACTAGAAGTCCTTAGGAATGATTGAAAAAAGGAGTATTGTGAGAAAGGAGAAAGAAGGGGTTGAAGAATTAAAAAGAAAAGCAAAAGAAAGGGTGAAAAGAAATAGCCCTCCATATTCAACCTTAGGGCAGAAACCGAGTTCAACTCATCTGCTACTGGTTGTCACTAGATGACACTGGTATTGAAGACAAAGACGTCATGGACCCAGTGACGCACTGCACTAAACCTTCTAGCCACTCAATTCCTCTTAAAAGGATTTGTTTCATTCTCACTGGGAACCCTACATAATCTATCGATTTTCTCTTAGAGATTGTTGGTATTGAAGAAGGAGACCCTCTCCCTAGTCTCCGCTCAGGAAAACCAAAAATGCACTAATTGAGTCTAGAGCCATGAGATTCATCAAAAGATCTCATAGGAACACTTGACATGACATCGCTTGTTGTTCATCAATAAGGGCACAAGTGATATATTATAGAGTCCTACGCAGATCTTAGCAATCTGCCAGAACATTTATGAGAAGTTTCACATATGTGATCTTCAGTGATTGAATGGAAACTCCTGTCAGGGTCAACATCAAGCAGCCCTGACAGCAGGTCACTTCGGTAACTCCCCGTGGATTACGCTTAGTGTGTCTCAAACGGTCTACAGTCGTGGGGTGATGCTTCGGTGTACCTTAACGACTCATCTGAACTGTAGGTGTACTTCGGTACATCGCGTTATCTCACTTGTGGGACTCCAGTTCAGGAACGGCCCTTGTAAGAATTAGAGACGTGTTTTCACACTATGCTGTTAACACACTCGAAGTTCAAACTTGTAAGTGCCGGAATCCGCTTATTACTAACCTGTTTTTATGTCTTCTTCTTATGGAAGCTCCGGAGCGGATGGATCGTTCAGACTCTCCACATGCTCATACCAACAACACATGAAAGTTCTCATCAAAATCAAAGGCAACACAAAGTTAAAGATGATTCTTCGTCAATGTCAAAGAATCAACAAAGTTTAAAGACTCGAGAACTACATCATTGGTAACCAAAAGACAAATAGAAGTGTGAGCATGGTGGAGAAAGACGTGGAGACACCAAACCAACGAAGTTGACAACGGCAGACAGCCACATTATCTGATCACAAAGCATGAAGGAACAAAGAATTAAGACTATTCTATATCTACACGCAAAGTTCAAGCTCGAGAAAAGTAAAGACCTAATCAAGTGGAGCATCATTTGAATGACCACCCCTTAGGAGGAGATTGTTAGCCTTAATTGTTTTATTAGAAGTGATGGTCATTCACGATTAGGAACTTTGTAACGTGTGCTAGATATCGTGCTAGAATAGTCTACGGGCTCGTGGATTGGACTAAGCTAAATGGGTATTAGTTTAGTTAAGCTTGCCTTATATCAATCCATGTCCAATCCAATCCAAACGAGCCCATGCCAAGCCCATTAGGGCATCTTCTACTTGTACTATATAAACCCCTCACAGTCTCATTTGAGGGGTGTGCTTGAGTATGTGTGTGTGTGTGTTCTTCCTTTGCAATAAACATCATCTTTATTTTTTTATCTTTCTACGCATAACATACACGGTTTGTATAACATCAAGTCACCATCTTTCCTTTCTTTATTTCATCTTCTTATACGCATAAGTGTTTGTGGTTTAACGTGTTCATCTTGTGATAAGGTGTGTTGGGTTTGTGATAAGGTTGATAAAAGTAAGGTCCTACAAGTATAGTACATACCAAACCTCAAGAGCAACATACTTAGTCTAGGACAACTTACTGAAATAGGTTGTAAGGTCATTATGGACGGAAACAAGTTGACTTTGTATGATAAGAACAAGAAATTGTTGATGAAGGTAGAAAGATCTAAGAATCGACTCTACAAAATTCAGTTACAGATAGAAGCACCTATATGTCTCTTAGCAAACATAAATAACCAAGCATGGTTATGGCATGCTAGATTAGGTCATCTAAACTTTGATGATATAAACAAAATGACTAGAAAAGGTCTAGTAGAAGGAATTCCTAGAATAAATCATGCAGGACAAATTTGTGACGCATGCTTATTAGGAAAACACAGTAGAACACCATTTCCAAACCAAGCCAAATTCAGATCAAAGAACCCGTTGGACTTAGTATATAGAGACCTTTGCGGTCCTATTAGTCCAGCAACACACTCAGGCAAGAAACTCATTTTCTTGTTAGTAGACGATTGTACACGTTTTATGTGGGCATACTTTCCTACATCGAAAGATGAGGCATTTAGTACATTTAAGGAATTTAGGCAGAAAATAGAAATGGAAATGAAGTTGAAAATTAGAATGCTAAGAACGGATAGAGGTGGTGAATTCACATCAAATGAATTCACAAGGTATTGTAAAGAAAATGGAATAGGACGACAGTTGACAGCACCTTACTCCCCACAGCAGAATGGAGTAGTGGAGAGAAGGAATAGGACAGTGCTATCAACTACAAGGAGTATAATGAAAGCAATGAAGTTACCATTAACTTTTTGGGCGGAAGCAGTTAAGCATTCCATTTACATACTCAATAGAGTACCTACGAGGGCCCTGATAGATAAAACTCCATATGAGGCACTCTACAATAGAAAACCAAACTTAAAAAACCTAAAAATATTCGGATGCACAGCTTATGCAAAGATAACAATACCTCACTTAAAGAAGCTGGACGACAGAAGCATACCATTGGTTTACTTATGAGTAGAGGAAGGATCAAAATCATGTAGGTTATATGATCCTATAGCCAAGAAGAAACATGTTAGTAGGGACGTAAAATTTATGGAAACAAAACCGTGGGATTGGAACGAAGATGAAGGAGATACGAACACACAAGACACCTTTTGGGCTAGTTTTGTAGTAGACGGATTTGACAATGAAAACCTTACACCATTCAACACAGAAAACGATGACAACACGTATCATGAACAAGATCAGATTCCTGATCCAATTTCACTAATCACACCACCGACATACCATTACGACCCACACTCAAATAAGGAAGAAGAAGCTACTATAAGTTCTATGGAGAACTCAAGAGATAAATTTGATGATACACCCGTACGTGAATATAGAAACATGTCAGACATATATAGACATGCACGTAGATTTGAACCACAAAGCTTGTTATTTACGGAAGAAGAACCCCGTAACTACAAGGAAGCATCAGCAGACAAAAAATGGATTGAGGCCATGGAAATTGAATTGGATTCAATTAACAAGAATAATACATGGACTCTTACAACATTGCCAGAAAATCAGAAGGCAATAGGACTCAAATGGGTCTACAAGACCAAGAGGGATGCAAAAGGGAACATCATCAAATATAAAGCACGATTAGTAGCAAAAGGTTATGTACAAGAACAAGGGATAGACTTCGACGAAGTATTTGCACCAGTTGCTCGAATAGAGACAGTTCGGTTGATATTAGCATTAGCGGCATATCATGGATGGCAAGTACATCATCTAGATGTAAAATCAGCATTCCTACATGGAGATTTAAAGGAGGAAGTCTACGTTACACAACCTGAAGGATTTATTCAACAAGGAAACTATGGAAAAGTCTATAAGCTTACTAAAGCTTTATATGGCTTAAGGTAAGCACCAAGAGCTTGGAATGTGAAGCTTGATCAAACATTAAAGTCCTTAGACTTTAAGAAATGTAATCTCGAACAAGCTGTCTACACAAAACGAAACAAGAACTCTACACTTATTGTTGGAGTTTATGTAGACGACTTAATAATCACGGGCACCCCAAAAAAGGAATTGGAAGTATTTAAATCCCAGATGGAAGAAAAGTTTGAAATGAGCGACTTAGGATTGTTAGCTTATTACCTTGGGATAGAAGTTACACAGACAGGAGGAGAGATTACAATCAAGCAAATAGGCTATATTAACAAGATCATAAAGGAGACAAGTATGACGGATAGTAATGATACGAAGATACCAATGGATCCGGGTACTAAGTTGGTCAAGGCGGAAGATGGTAACTCAGTTGACGCAACTTACTACAGAAGTTTAATTGGAAGTCTCAGGCACTTACTACATACAAGACCAGATCTTAGTTATTCAGTCGGACTACTCAGCAGATTTATGCAAGACCCAAAGGATCATCACCTAAAGGCAGTAAAGCAAGTAATCCGATATATCAAAGGAACACAGGAGCATGGGATAATTTACAAGAAAGAAGGTGGCTGCAAGATTACAGGATACAGCGACAGTAGTTATGGAATCAACACTGATCAAGGAAAAGGAACTACTGGAATAGTATTTTATTTTGGAGAGTTACCCATTACCTGGTGTACTCAGAAGCAACCAACAGTGGCGCTATCATCATGTGAATCAGAATTCATGGCGGCTACTGCAGCAGCATGTCAAGCCTTATGGTTAAAGAGATTACTTAGTGAATTAACTGGAAATGAAGAAAAGAAGATAACGCTGAAGGTAGATAACATTTCAGCAATAACACTAGTCAAGAACCCAGTTTTTCATGGAAAAAGTAAACACATCGACATTCGATATCATTTCATTCGAGAATGCGTAGAGAATGGACACATTAACGTGGAGCACGTCGGGGGTCAGGGGAGAACTACAAAGAGCAGATATACTAACAAAGGCTTTACCAAGATTAAAGTTCACAACGATGCGACAAATGCTCGGAGTTCAAGATTTAGCAAGAAGCAACGATCAAGATTAAGGAGGAGAATGTGACCCGATAATCTTTATCTTTTGCTTATTATGTATTAGTTTAAAACACTAAGGACTAGATATGTCAAAGCCAAAGTTAATAACTAACTTTGACAGTTATTTCTGTTAGAAACAAGGAAGGGATGCATCGGTTTTGTTTTGTACCGATTCATAACCTATTATATATGTAATACATACATCGATTACAAGGTTAGAGAAACTTAATACAATTACTTATTCATTATACTTTGCAACTTATAAATCGATCATAGAAAGTTGGGACAACACCCTCCCCCATCTATGGAAAAATGCCTACAACTTCAACTAAAAATTCTTAAGAGCCCACCAATACAAATTAATTCGGAGTTCCCCAACCGCATAGTTTAAAGTCGTATACTTCATATGAGAGATAAAGCATGTATTTCTAGTATCATCGACCAATAAAGTCTTTAAAATTTACATAAACCTACCAGATCTTTATATTTTTGTTGGCTTCTCATCCTCCTCCTCTTCTAGCACAAATCATGGTGTGACACCTAAGATGGGCCACGCCGTTATAAACAGCTATGTGTATGTCGTCAGATTTCATTTTGTGATTGACGGAAACATGTTGTCGCAACAATACTCCAGTGATGCAACCTAAGTATTATACCTGAGCATTAGCTTTCCACTTTGATTCAGACACTTATGATTCAAATCGTCAATGCAGCCTAAGTAAAACAAATATAGCAACAAAAGAACGTGCACATGTAAAAACAACAATTGCAGCTTCCAATATTATACCTGAGCATTAGCTTTCAGACTAAGATTCTCTATTAACTCACACCTCCCTCTAGCAATAACCCTCCCATAAGTCATGACCCTTACAATAAGCATCAACTAAGCAACAATATCAAGAAAAATACAATACGTGTGTCATGAATTTGGGCTTTACTTTTGCACTGTCCCTTGCTTCTGCACTATCAGTTTGATCAGTAAAACTGCTATCATCTGTGTCCAAGGTTTGTAATGAAAAACAATTGTCCATTCCCGCATGCAAAGATTTTTTTCCCTCCAAGAGCACCATCACATAAAGCTGAAATATAGACAACAAACCTGAAAAGTAAAGTAAATTAATATATGTTAGTTGTGCCAACCAAACATATTATTCAATACAAAACGTTATAGGTGGCTAAATGGGTGGGTCAGATCAACACGTGTATTGATTGTATGAGTCGGATCAAGTGGACTTTTTTATCCATTAAAAATACACTTTCGATCGATGTGTCTGACCCATTCCTTTATAAGCTATCTTTTAATGTACACATTTTACCCAATAGAAATATAACATAACCCGAATAGACCATTCCTAAGTAAATAAGTGAGAGTAGCCACAAGTATGGCACAATGTCAGGTGAATAGTCTTCCGCGGTCATTTATAGAATACTAATCCAGTAACATATCAAAAGACAAAACATAGAGATATGGAGCTTACATGCCAGAAGGAAAAACAGCTATATTGCTCCCAAGTTGTAGAACCCGAATTGATGTAGCCTGATTAGGGTACAAAGCTAAAGAGCGACCAAAATCAGAAAGCAACTATAAAGTTTCAATAAATTTAAAAATAACTGTTCATCACTGATCTTACATCTAGGAGGATATATGACCAAACAACTGGATATATTAGGCTTTATAGAGCTCTTTGTGATGCATATTCCCCGTGCCACCTTGCCGCTGACATCTCCAACTTTAAAGACGTTCGAAACGTCTTCTTAATCAGGATTAATCGATGAAGATGTGATGGTAAGTACCTGGTTAACAGTATTAAGAAAATCCAAAATATCTTCATCTGCACCAGCAAGCGAACGTTTCAGTATGTATCTATCGAAAGTATAATATTTAAAAATCTTAGAAAACCCTCTATGCTTGTTAGGGTAACCTTAATTTGTTCACTTTCCACAAAATTTGCTACATGATCATCTTTATCAGCCTTCTGCATTAGTATCTTGTATAGTATCCATCGGAAGTATAATATATAAAAAAAAACTCAGAAAACCCTCTATACATGTGTTAATAAAAAGCAATGCATTTCAAATATTATATAGAATATATTTTGCATCAGCAAGTTAATACTTTTTATAATAGCAAGATAAATATTTAACATCTTTGGGCAAAATTAACCCTTTTCTTGACATGTATCGTATCAGTAAAAGTTTTTAAATCAGATCCATTTTAGGAAATATGTACTTACTTTAGCTTGAGTATCTATTTTCATGTACTTAAAAACATCAATGTGTACTTACATACCTCAAGAGTAGGGCTTAACCCGAACACCTTGACATCCACATGAATATTAGGATTTCTAAGCCATTTAAACGATGGTTCCATTAAAACTCCTTCTCATCTATAGTATAAATAAACTATCATTTCTGATTAACCATGAAACATAAAAAGTGTTAACTGCTTAGTGGGATAGTGGTAACTATACATAATATAATTAGCAAAATGATCTTAAAACCTCTATGAAGTGTTGCAAGTTGGCTGCCTATGTTAAATGAATGGAATTCAACTTCGTCAGACGGGTCCCTTAGAATCTGCTCTATAGTGAGAGGTTTCACTACCATTTTTACAGTCCTGTTAAATGAATGGAATTCAACTTCGTCAGCCGGGTCCCTTAGAATCTGCTCTATAGTGAGAGGTTTCACTACCATCTGCCTCCTGTTATATATATATATATATATATATATATATATATATATATATATATATATATATATATATATATATATATATATATATAGTGAGGATCAGGTGCGGATTTTTTTAATTCGTGAGGATGTGCGGATTGATCTGGACCGCCCATTTCAGATCTGATCTTGACTTTTTGTAAAAAAGTCAAGATCTGCGCTTACATTCACGGTACCAATTGACCATGTAAATGATTTTTTTGATTTTTTCCTTTTGAGCGATCCTTACTATCGCTATCTTCTTTCATTTTTTATTTTTTCAGATTTTTATGAGCACTTTTTGTTTTTTTGATTATGAGTCCTACCGTGATATTAACGATATTATGAGTTCTACTGTGATATTAACAATTTTACTTAATATCACTGTCTTTTTTATTGCGATATTAAGAAAAGTTACGGTGATATTAAAAAAATTAACTTTGATATTAAGAAAACATGTAAAAAGTAACTGTGAAATTAACAATTTTACTTAAAAAGTTACTTTGATATTAGAAAAAAAACTTAATATCACTGCTAGTTTACATACTACTGCTAGCCTTAGTGAAACTACTGCTAGCCTTAGTGAAACTACTGCTAGCCTTACTTAGTAGTGATATTAAGAAAGCTTGATAATTACGGTGATATTAACAAAATTCATAATATCATTATACCTTTTAACAATGAAAATGATTTTTTTTCAGCGATTCTTAATAAATTGTTGTCCTCTTTCTTTTTTTAATTTTTTCAGATTTTTTTGAATTATTTTTTTTTGAATGTTACTGTGATATTATCCTCACCATCCCTACTTAAAATCTAATCCGCACCCGATCCCTTCCATATATATATATATATATATATATATATATATATATATATATATATATATATATATATATATATATATATATATATATATATATATATATATATATATATGTGTGTGTGTGTGTGTGTGTGTGTGTGTGTGTGTGTGTGTGTGTGCGCGTGTATCCGTCCGATGGACGGGTATGACTTGTGGTTTTTATTTTTATGATTTTGTGGATCAAATATATACTAAAAAATAAATAAAAGTTAAATGAAATGGTTAAGATATATAATTGATGTTACCATAATCCATAAAATGGATATAAGCAACAACTGGATGTAATGATATAATCACTATTCACTGTCCTAAACACAATGGGATGCAACAACTCAATCACAGTAAAATGTTAGGCCCATACCCCATAGCGAAACATATTAATATGCCCACGTGGACAATATACTTAACGACTTTAAGTTGCATATGACTACTAAATAATGACAGTACCCTAACCGATAAAGATACTAAAAAGTCAAAAGGGAAAAAGTATTGAAGGTGAAATTATATAAAAGAACAGATATATAATAAAGTTACAACTAAAAGCTAACCTCTTGATGTCCAATGTGGTTCACACTTATGAGTTATCGACCAATTACCTTACACAAGATGATCCAAACACTAAGAGAGCTTGTTATCTGTTGTGCTATCAGTCTCAACATGGATCAGAATTAGTATATGATGACATTTTAAAGAATTAGTATAGTTAATATTATGACTAAACATGGATCAGATATATAAGAGAGTTTTTAGCATAGTTAAGATTATGACTAAAGCAAAATATATGATGACATTTTAAAGACTGCCAATTTAGAATTTAATTTTTTTACCTTTAGTAAGTTGTCTTGAACGCGCTATTTAAGTAAGCATAGAAGAGACACTTATGACTATACAACGCTGGCCTATGTCCTAACATTAAAGCCATTTCAGTAACTAATAGTTATATGGTGTTTGGAATAGCTTATTTCAAGAAGAAATCCACTTTAGAGTATATTGATCATACAACTGATTATGATCATCCGCATTGGCATTATAAGTAGTTCTCAGTAGGGAGGTTGGAAATACACATTTGATAGTACTTATTTACGATAAAACTGAAATAAAAAAATGTTGTACCTAGAAGAAAGGGAAAGGGGTGCACAATGGCTCGTGATAGATCGAGCAATCCAATACGTTGTGATCAGTCAACACCACCTGCAATGCTCCAATTGCATTACCATTCTCCTCGTTTCCAAACACCTCATCAATATCTTCTGCATGCACTTCAAAATCAGATGGGATAGTTAGATAAAGACAAAAGCCGACTGTAACCTTCAACATCAGATGTGATGGTTAGATAATGAATTCTTTGCGTATCTATGGATCACTCTGTGTGTATCCCTTGTTGAAATTGCAGGGAAAGAGATGTTTTCATGCATTTAGAAGTCGGTTGATATACGAAACAGGTTTTTGATGTGGATGGACCCAAATAATCAATACTAAAAGCTTGTCCATCTTCTTTAACTTGATGATTGAGGATGAAGATGACATTATTGTGTTGTTCTTGAAGAAACATGCGCTTCTGATTAATTTCTACACCAGAGAGAAGGTGGTGTTGCAGGTAATTTACCATCTAAGAGGTCGAGTGTTGTTTTTCTCTATTCAAGATTGAGAGCCATGATCAATTTCCTTACGACTTGTATCCCGTCATTAGAATCAAAAAACATATAAGTATTCGAAAATTTTGTTTTTCTTGTAAGTATCGATTATTATGAAATATTAAAAAAAATTACTTTGTGTTATCGACAATAGAAATGCAAATCAATGTCCCCAAAGTAAAGATCAACTTAATAACAATGAGTGTGAATATTATTAAATCTATTTACATTCGACAGTAAAATGTGTTCATCTTTACATTAGCATCATGCATTACTTGCAAATTATGTAAACCTGACCCAACAGGTGTTGGTCTAAGCTTAGGCGGCCTACCCGGCTTCCGTTTCGCCAAACTCGACCCATTAACACCACTACCATTATTACCACCAGATGGGTTACTAAAATCATGATCATGATTCTTGAAGTTCATGAATTATTATCATGAATTTTAGTAGCAACCTGCATGTGTTTTTGAAGTTCATGATCATGATTCTTGAAAGCCTAATTAAAAACAATACTAAATAATAACTATAACATAAAGAAAAGAACACACTGATGATAGATTATCAAACACAAAACACAAGTAAATACATACCTTTTGCAAGATCTAGCAAAAAATCTGTAGGATTTATTGCAACTGATGACGTGAACCCAGTACTCTGAAAATAGTCCATTACCTTCAGCAAATTTGGGAGGAGCAAATATGTGATGGAACAAATTTGTGGAGATCACTCCCGGATGAATAGAATTTGTAGTTATTTCTGGTACAAAGTCAAGAAACACAATTCTATCAAACAAAAATCACATTTTTTACAGCATAGATTCAGAGAAGAAGCTATGAAACTGGAACAATACCTGGTATGAAGCACCAGTATGTGTGTAGCATCTATCAAGTCCTGCAACTGGACTGCACTTTTAAGTTTTGCCTGCAGCAGAGATTTGTTAAAAAGATAAAATAGGCAATGTGTAATGTATAACTTGAGATCAAAAGCAAAAAAACATTATACAACCAATATAAAAGCACCTCATGAGCTCCAGGTCTTCCCGCATTGTACTTAAGAATCAGGTTTAACATTTTTTCCTGGGTAACCTTCAACTTCACTTTTTGTTTTGGAGTTCTATCACCACTTCCAATAAAACAGTTGCTTAGAGAAGAAGAGCAAGGGCACACCAAATGCTTAAGAAAAAGCAAAGATTAAAATGGTACTGACAAACAATAGCAATTACACAGTGTAGCTCCTCATTCTGTCCAAATGAGCCAATGATCCCACTTCCTTGACGCATTATTCCTTCAGAAGGTTGAGATGGCCCATTGACCTTCCAGGGTAGAATTGGTGGAATTGTTGTTCAAAGATGGGGAGCTTTTGCATCTAATAACATCTTTCTTAACACACAAGCGGCATCATCATAATATCATGTTATGCAACACTTGGTTCGTTTTAATTGGGTGTGAAGGATGGCTTCCCAGGATCTAACATCTTGCAAAGCTTGCTAAATACATCTATTGTCCAGCAATTGCATCATAAGGTGTGTACACAACCCTCCTGATGGCGAAATTAGTTCCAATGGTGGAGTCTCTTCCAATGGTGAAATTGCTTTGGCATTTCGTGACCTACAATATTCAAGTGAATGAAAAAAAGAGTGAGTTTCATACACTATTAAAAATTAATTGGAAATATGTTTATAAATGAGATTTTCTTATTGATATTCTTTAAAGTTGCTGGTCATGGGTTTCCGCCTGCAAGTTTTTACAAAAGAAGTATATGTGATTGCTTATCCAACGTAAAAACGTCTATAAGATTGTGCAACCTCTGACCAGTAGCTTGCACAAAAATCATTAGGAAAAAACTTAAAACACAAATATGAATTTAAAAAACATACACGTAACCAACTACTGAAAAAAAATCAACTATTATAAAGTGACATACCTAGGAAGAATCATTTAAGCCATCTATTTCTGCAACCATCTGATACCATGAAACTAAAATAAGCATTTACAGACATAGTGGTGTATTAATAAATGAGGAGACATGCAGAGTGTAAATTCTTATCATGTAGTAATGCCTAACCTGAGAAATTACACGATGCATAACTCCCCCAGAATCACCAGAAGCACCTCTAGCTAGAGCAAGAAAATCGAGTTCATCAAAGAAGATCACACATGGACGGGCTGCTCGAGCCTGCAAAATAGCTCATTCTCATGTTGTGAACATTTTAGCTAGATGTGGCAATTATAATCTATTGCCATACGGGGTTAGCATCTAATAACAATAACACCTTGATCTGTAAACAAACTGCTAGTTTTGACGTGTTACCAGATCTCGTTTGACCATCTATACTCGGTTGTTGTGAGATGGATTCAACTTTAGGCAATGTGGATTTTAGCGAGTCTTTTGCTTCTTTACATGACTAAAGGGCATGGTGATGCACCACAACAGTGGCTACAAATTACACGACCACCTTCTGATCATCTCGTTACAATGCCACCAGCAAAACCCACTCTGATCCACTGGCAGCAACATCGGCACGACCACCACATTCACCAGTCCATGTTGCTTCCGCGCAACCTCCACCACCACCACCGGTATTTATTAGCAGTAGCGGTGGTTCAGGATCGAATTACTCAGGTTGGTCAACTCCACTTCCCCAACATCTTACCACCTTTATTCAAGAGTTTTAAAGGAAACAATTTACCAAAACATTACCTATCAGAAGCATCTGCAGATTTTTTTTTATCGAAGGGGGAGAACTTTTAAAGCTTACAAGGAAAGGTAATTCCACTTAAATTATGTAAAACAGGCATGCACACATGAATTACTGAAACAATATTGAATTATTTAATGATTGTTCATGCAGGAGATCTTCATCGGAAGCAAAGTTTCTTTCAAGGTCAATACAAAATTGTAGGTAATTATAGATGAGCAACAGGTGGTAGCAAAACTAAAAAGCAAGCACATGGCAGGAACATTCACAAAGAAAAAGAAGTGTAAGAATATATATTGTCATAGGATTTAGAGTACATTTCTTGTTAATATAAGGTAACATATATTGATACTCCTATAGGTGTAGTCACTGGAGTGTATGTTGATGTCCCAGCATGGCCTGGAAGAGGGGTGGATGATAGCATTGAGCAGAGGCAATATTTCGGGATAGAAACCTCCGAAATAATAATACAGTTTGAATGTAGTACTAAAGATAAAAAAGACAAGTGGATAGAGGGCCTGCAGCATTTGTTAAACTACCGAGTTAATATGGCACGATTCACATATTAGAAATCCAATTAAAGAAGAAAAATGAAGAGAGAAATTACATTGTTGGGATTGTACACTGTGTGGATTTTATCTATCTAGAGTGAGTGAGTGATTATTTTTACTAATCAGAGTGGAACGCTTTATTCAGTTTAAGGAATTGATGTGTAAGCACGACAATGATTTTGGAATATTAACTTTGTAAATGGATTTGTGAATGCTTGATGACTGCCGTACTACATCAATGAGGTTTCCTCACTCTAGCTCTTTGATAAAGTCATGTTATCATTAAATACCTGAAACATGGGATACGGTTAACTGGGATAGTTAAAAAAATAAAACATGAAAGATAGTGTTAACTTTTGAACCGCTAACAATTACCTTTCTAGAACTACATTACCATGTGGAGCACCCACCGGTAACTGGTCAAAGTTATATGTTTACATCTTAAATGTCGAATTGTTGCTCATTATGATATATGCAACTGTTTTATCATGCTTATTAGATGTCATGAAATGAAAGAGCATGGTTTCACAAAGAAAAACTTCAATTACTTAATGATAATAAGGCCGTTTAGGCCTGGTGTTCTTACAGCATTGATGGGTGTACGTGGTGCTGGGAAAACAACACTACTTTATGTTCTTGCTGGACGGAAAACCAGTGGAATTGTTGAATGAGAGATTATTGCTAGGATCTCAGGTTACTGTGAGAAAACTGATGTACACTCTCCTCAAATTACAGTTGAAGAATCATTCATATTTTCTGCTTGGCTCCGTCTTCATCCTGAAATTGGTTAAAAAACAAATACGTATGAGATAGATTTAACTTGTCCTCTTTACCACCACCTCATCTGAAAAGTATATCATAATGAGATCATGAACAAACCGAAGATAGATAATGTATAATTATTTGTAACGCTACAAAATAGATCACCTAAAAACAGGCCAATTTTCAGCATGAAAAACATGTTCAGCCCATCTGTGTAATACCCTGAATAACCATAATGTATGAGAAAGTCTTCGGATTCACAAATATCGTGAGCAGTATTTATCAAGCCTAATTCCCTACGCACCACCATTGTAGGCCCAAGCTCGTCACCTGGTATGGGCTTTAGCTGTCGCACCCCATGATGAAGTCAAATTTGACTGTGAATCCATGCTCATAGGAAAATCTCTTGTTACACCTAAAGCTTGTTCAATAACTGAAAGTTCATCTTCCGTTTCCTTCTCACAAATGCAACCAGATTGATCAATGTAGTAAATTAAAATGGTAACTTTTTAGTAAATTGTACCCAATGTCTCAAATATAAAATAATGCTCTAGAATTGAAACACGTGATTATTTTGTGTACATAATATGTGAGGCACTTACAGTATTTGCATGCTTGGTGCGTCACCTGCTAAATATACTAAATCATATGCATAACCATGTTACATTGCAGTAATTACAGATTCCAATAACACACTAAAAGATGATTTGGCTGTTGAGATGTTACGTTGTGTAGCAGGAGCATATAATTAATGAAACATGCGATGTATGAATCAATTCATAATGATCACTTGTGCATGAAACAACAATCGAATTAATTTATCATGGCCCATAAAATTTACCTTCTGCCACAATGTAGCCTACAAAATATGAAAACCAAAAAAAACAAAAAAAACGTTAAAAAAGAAAAAATGCCTACCTTAATTTCACAGCTTGCCAGGTAGTCATAATTAAATCTTTCGGATGAACATTCATAAATATTAAACTTATGCCTCTTTGCCTGTTGTTAAATATCAACAACAATTCCATAATACAATTAAACTAACCGTTTTAGCATCAGGACGCTTCTTCTGCTACCTAGACCATTGCTCCTTCTCGGGTTTCCTCCAATTCCACCATAATTCTTCGCTAGTAAGAGGCTCCTTTATTGGCTTCCTAACTTTAGGATCAATAAACGGATGGGGCTGTCCAACTTTTTTTATCAAGATCATACCCAATTAACTCCTCGGCCTTAGTATCTTTCTCATATAACACATGAAAACTTACCATGTACATCACTTTCACAAGGATTAGCTAACCCACTCGAACTATCATCGTGCAATTCACCACTCTCATTTACATTATTTTGGTGTTGCTTATTTATACTATTACCATGCATATCATTATTTAAACTAAGCTCAGTATTCAAGCCATGCATATTATTATTTAACTCAGTAGACAACGACTTACTTTGGTGTTTCTTATTTAAACTATTACAATGCATATCAGTTGTAGCATTCATTGTGTTACCAAGGTCAGTAGCATTTTGTCCATCATTAAAAAACATATACAATATAAAAAACGTTATACTCACCAGTCACCCATCCATGAAGCTGGTCCAGCATTGGTTTCGATTCTGAAACAATATGAAGATCATCAAGGTTTTCTTATTAACAGTGTAAAACCAAAAAATCAACAAAACATGTAAAACTCATAAATCGACTAAAAAAATTAGGGATTATTAAAAAGTCATAAAACTTGTGTAGGATTCTTATGTTTAGGAATAATATAATAGGGTGTATTTATAAAAAAAATAGATTAAAAATATATAAGGTATAATTATCTTGTAAATAATATATATCATTTTTTTTTTAATTGTTATCTTCATAATATACATTCCTAAATTACAAATTTCTGGATTTTTTTAACATCTCCTTATTTGTATTGAATTGAAAGATATAAATCAAAAAACAACTTACTCTAGTGGTAAGTTGTTTATAAAACACATGAATAACCCAAGTTCAAATCCAACTATTGTCTTATTTTTAATTAAACAGTTTTAAATTTAAAAATTCACAAATAAAAAACGAAATTAAAAATTTTAAAAAATAAAATTGTACATTTATTTAAAAATAACGTGGCATGCCTCCTCTTATATATAATGTATAGATATGTATATATGTATGTATATATGTATATATGTATATATGTATATATGTATATATGTATGTATATATATATATATATATATATATATATATATATATATATATATATATATATATATATATATATATATATATATATATATATAGGGGAGAGTTAATGTGAGATCAAACTTGAAGTTGTAAAAATAATATCTGGTCTAAAAAACAACTAAAACATTTATAAATAACAATTTTAGCAACAATACACAAAAAATTAATATATTAATACAAGTTAACATTTTAGCAACTAATAACAAAATGATACATGAGTTTGGATTAGTGATTGATAATGATTTAAAACGTACGCTTTTAGAGGGTCATTTAAGCCCTATTTCGACACATTTTATATCTGTTACTGCTTAATTTCGTTCCTTTTTACTTTTTAGGTCTTTTAGAAGCAAAATGCTGGAATGAAGCACATTTGGATGAAAAGGAGCAAAAACATGAAGAAAATGGCAAAGTCAAGATCGAAGCAACTCAAGACTGATCAGCAGAACCTGACAGCATCCCATCCAAAGGGCGACGCCGTCCCTCTATGAAAATTTGATCAAAACATGCACGCGACGGCTCAGTGAAATTCCTGGTTGTAAAGCCTGACGGCGTCACGCTTTAACTATGGAGGGCGTCACTCATATTTTTCACTATAGACGGCCCAGATCTAGAACCAAGACGATGTCTCAACTAAATACTGACGGCGTCACAACTCTAAAGTGACGCCGTCCCATCGATGACTTGGCCCAGACGAAACCCTAATGACGGCGACCTGACGGCGTCGCATGCAAAAGGCGACGCTGTCACGATTGTAAATCTATATATAGAATTCGATTTTTCTGGATTTTAAGAGGTAGAATTTTGGAGAGCAAACCCTAACTCAGTTGTAGTCCGACTTGGACAGTATTCTAAGGTCCCATACCCTATTTTACACATCAAGATAAGTTTGTTAATCCACATTATCATTATGTCTACCCCATGTTCGATTGATTATGTGTATGCTTGCTTGTCTATCATGTCTAGGTAAATTACTTGTGTGTATGCTTAGATCTATGAAACATAGTTATTAATTGTTGTTAGGTTGTTTCTTGTCTTAATTGAAATTGGCTTAGAAGTGCATCTAGGCTATCGTTGTGTTTAATGCTTGAGTATGCTTAATGATGATATGGTGCATGGATGAAATAACTTAGGTTTGTCGATTCCGTGAA
This sequence comes from Chrysanthemum seticuspe, assembly GCA_019973895.1. NCBI lineage: Eukaryota > Viridiplantae > Streptophyta > Magnoliopsida > Asterales > Asteraceae > Chrysanthemum > Chrysanthemum seticuspe. Next base: position 233,649,283 of record BPTQ01000005.1, read on the forward strand.
TCACATACGAGAGATAACCTCATAGAACTAGGGAATACGCACACCCTACGACCTTTAGGAATACAACGCATTAAGATAAAGGACGTGACAATTCAACCAACCAATAAAAGATAACTAGGGAGTAATAGCATCTAAGTGAAAACATCTTTAATCATCATACGAGTACACCTCAATTAAACAGAGCTATCCGTAGTAATTAGATAATTAGATAATTAGTAGAAGTAAGGTAATTGGTAGAAGTACCCCCCCCCCCAACCAATTTCCCCGAGATATTTACCTTAGCTTTCTAAAAAACATAAAAAAAATATAAAAAAGAATCATCCTCAACCCCACCTTCTCGTCATATATTTCTTACTAGCATTCCTATTCTCCTAGAGAACGATATCAATCCCCGAGGCTTACCCCCATACTACACTACAACGATTAGATTCACTGCCTAGGAGGTTGAAAAACATGCTCGTAGAAAAAGAGGTTTTCTCGACCTCGAACGTTCCTTTCTGCGCACATCAAGGTTTTGGCGCCGCTGCCGGGGAATAGAATAGCTAGTTAGATCTCTATCTCGTTTAGGTTCCCTTGCTTGATTCCTATCAAGTAAGATTTTTTCTCATTTTCATTAGCTTCCTTCCCCCTTCTTCGTGTTTTTGTTCGTAACCTTGTCACTTATCACCATGGGTGACAATCCACCACCAAACGATAATCCACCACCAAATCAACCACTTCCACTCAACCCGCCACCACTTGACCCGCCAAGAGGTCGTACTCTGTGTGTAATTAGTAATTGGATAATTTGGAATTGTAAAATAGTTTTACTTTCTGATAAATAAAGATACAAGGTATTTGTTATTTTATTCATATAATCTGTTATTCCATATTTGCATGTTTATTCCATGAAATGATTTATCATTCTAAATATGTCCATTATCACTTAACAATATGGGAATATTGTTATGCAAAGGCAAATATGAGTGTTGGTTATATTCTATGAGAATGTGGATTGTTCTCGCCAAACTCATGTGTATTCAAAAGGGTTGCATATTGGATACCCCAACTTTCAAACACTTACTTTTGGATCCTTGTCATGAGTAAAATATTGAAATGGTTTGTTAAGTCATCCTTAGAATTGAGATACAAGCAAGTTCTGTTATGTGTGGATATCACTTTTGTAAGTATATGCCAAACGCTGTCTTGAATAAGGTAGTTATAAAAGCTATATTTCGGAGTGATGTGAAACAACATCCACAACACTTGTAGTCAACAAAGGATTTGTTATTCCACTTGATATGTGCAGAAAGATACCATGGGCCCTCTCCAGAATTAATCATATAATTTTTTGGCCAAACCCAAAGGGTAATGAAAGATGATTCTTGATTACATTTGGTATATCTGAATTAAATTCTATAACGAGAATCTAAAGGGTTAAACTATATGAAATGAGTTAGGATCCATATCCATGGTTTAACGGTATCTATAACAAAGGATGATAAAATCAAGACATAAATGACCATGCTACTGAGAAAGATTTATGAAACTATATCTCAAACACCTTTAATTAAATAGCGAGTGAGAGCGTTGCTAGACATTTCCGCCGTTGGTATTTTTGCTATCTGCTACTCCAACTCCCAAGTGGGAGCTGTTGGAATATGGTAGTTGGAATAGCTGATACGGCTAAAGGTGTGTAAGCCTATTGGGGGCACACACTTTAAACTAGAATACGTTTTGCGTAAAAGTTCAAAATTGACCCGATTTGACCCGGGATTGACTAGACCCGAAATACACTTGTTCTAAGCCCCACCGGTTCATTGAAGGGTTTTAGGAAAGGGATTTTCGATCTAGGGTTTGGGAAAGGATATGGTATGTTTGTCAAGTTGTGAGTTGGCTTGAGGGACAAGTTGAAGCCCATATAAGCTAGGGTTTGGAGGTTATATAAACAACCCATAACCTAGCTCATATACACGACTCACATCATAATTTACAGAAAAACCTTACTTCGATTTCACCACCTTTGCAAACCGATCGGAAAACATTAACACTCGATCTAGGGTTCCTTGTTTTGGTTTCCACTTTAAACCTAAACTTGCATCATTCGATACGAGGGTTGTTCACAATTTTTCTTGTGCTTGTTCTTGGTGTTTCCTTGTCGAAGAAGAAGCCAAGAAGTGGTGTTTGTTTTGCTTAGTTCTCGGGCAGCAGGAAGCAGTAATCTATCAGGTAGTTACACCCGATATCGGACATATATGATCTTTGGTTCTTGGGCAGTTTCGGATCTCGGACAAGCTACTTGGTTGGGTTGTTTTGGTTTGATCCGATTCATTGAGCTTTGACACGTGTTGTTTGGGTATATGTGATACGACTAGCACATACGGCATATTCGGTTTAACGTGTTTGTGTGAGCACTCGTAGAGGTGATCGTTTTGATTACTTAGTTTCTTTTTTTAACTTGCGGGTGACTACGAGGGTTAGCTTTCTTGTTTCCCTTTTACTTTAGTTTGTTTATTATACGTGTTAATTGTAATCGCTTAAACTAGATCCATTATCCGCTGCGTACTCGTAATTAATGGTTAACTTAGATTCATTAATCCCAAGAGTGAACACCGGTAATTTCTAATATGATATCATCTCAGCCATGGCCACATGTGCTACAATACAATGAGTTATATTGATGGGCTTTAGTACATGTACAGTTTATACACTTACAGTATCTCTGTGTTTGCGGTAGGAGGACGAAACTCAAATTTGATCGATATTGAAGATCACGAAATTCACATGTAAATCATTTGTGATACAACTAAAGTTCCACAATTAATAGGTTTGGGGTTGATGAAAAGCAACCTTTTGGTACTTGAATTTCTCTATTAAATTAAAAAAAAAAAAAAAAAAAAAAAAAAAAAAACATGATACCACCTGTTAGGCCTTAAAGATCACTTAAATCGAAGTTCAACAAAACTTCTGAATGTCATGCGATCTGCAGCAAGGCATTGATATTTGCTAAGATAGTGCAAGAAAAGAAATCCACTTCAAAGAACAAAGAGAGGGATATCGGAAAGATCTCAGGTAGAATCAACAAAAAGGGTAGAGTTAAAGTGAGGAAGAACAACATTGTGCATGAAGGTGAGGACGATCAATTGTGTTCACTATCTCAAGGGGATTCTGAAGATGATGAATCCGTTTCAATGTATAGTCTTGGAGCTTCATTGGGCATCACTCTACATGGAGAACCGGCTCGTTCAAAACATGATGTATTTAGTGACTTTTTGTCCGAGGTGAGCAACAATGACATGCCACCTCCCCCTTTGTAAACAACAGTGGCGCTATCAAGAACAACAACCGTTTATCGTAGCAAGCTCTTTATTCTTCTTCAGCATATAATGTGCACCGGCCACTCTGTGATCAAGCTGTTTCATCAATCTCGAAAATATCAAATTCATCTATGGTGCTCGAGAACTCAAGTCGAGCTTATGATCTCACTTTTAGTTTGTAGTTCTCACTTTGATGATAACATTTAGTCTCAATTTCATGAGTGACACTAGCAATTTCCTTTGTTCTCAAGCCATTGTATTTAGGATGTCATCTTGCATCCTTTAAGTGTGTTTCATCGTTTGGATCCTTTTGTGATTCATTTTCAATACAACAATTTTTGCAAAAAAAAAAAAAAAAAAAAAAAAAAAAAAAAAAAAAAAAAAAAAAAATTGGCAGTTTGGCATAATCAACTTTATACATCTTAACTTATACTCTTCATGCATCAAAAAAATAAAAATAATATCTGTTATTAGCACGAAAATGTATGATACTTGGCATTTTTTGTCATTGTGTGTATCTTCTTTTATTTTTTTCAATTTTGACACAAATCTTTTGAATTTGTGCTATTGTGTGTACTGAACTTTCAATATTCGACCATCGTGTGTTTTTTGTGATTATTCAGCCATGTAAAATGACTATTTTACCTTTCAAAATTTGAAAAAAGTAAAGGTAAAATGGTCACAAATACACACAATAGCACGAATTCAAAAGGTTGGTGTCAAAATTAAAAAAAATAAAGAACAATACACACAATAACAAAAAAATACAAATATTATACATTTTCGTGCTAATAACCCCTTACTATAAATGAAACTACGTTCTTTTTCCAAACCAGCCAACATAATAATATATCACATGTAAACCATTTGCCCATGTCTGCTCACTACTCGTCCCCGAACTCACAAGGCTTATCTTCATCAATTCTCTCAAGTTCCGCTCCTCTAGTGCTGTAACCCCTTTTACCCAAACCAGTTCCACGAATCCTCTTAGAGGATAATGCCCGTACCAGCTCCCTTAGATCTTCATCCGTAAAGTCTTTGATGGGTGACATCTGATATTGATAATATGGTATCGGATCATAGCAGCCGACACTACTTTTGTCAAATCTTTCAACACAGCCAAGCACACTTTTGACATAAAGCTCATTCACTTTGTCAAGAATCCTCAGGGGGGCAGTTATATATGATAGAAACTTGTTCCGACTCTTTTTTCCGGTTTTCATTATACAAAGTAAGGAAAAACAGCATTTATGCCAATACTGGATTAACAGTGGCTTATATTCCACAAAAAGGTGTAGATTGGCGGGAACACCCTGACCCCGGGTGCCTTTTGGCACCAGCCATTGTCCACCCCACAAGGAATAGCTCCGGCAACTCTCCTGGCCTAGAGGGGCACCAACTGGAGTGAGCACGAGCCAAGACTCGGACCCCTGAGCTCTTATTCCACAAAGTCTCTCCAGTGTGCCCATAGGTTTTGCGGAGGTGGGTACCTATATGAAGCAATTGCCAAGGATGAGACTTGAACTTTGGTCAATTGACTCAAGCACAAGTGCTCCAACCATTGGACTAATGCTCCATTGGTTAACAGTGGCTTATATATTTGCAAATTGTATTACGTTAGTTTTGGATTTACTTTGAAAAGTGTCTAAGGGACGGCCAAAAGAGATAAATTGCCGGTTAAGAGGATGTAAACCAAGTCATCATTTAGTTATGTGTGTGGACTTGTTCATATTTACAAGCACAAAAAGACACTGGTACATAAAAAATATCACTCAAAGTGCTTGTTTTGAAGCAATATAGAATTAGTATTGTTATGTAACATCAGATTAAAATATCTTTAACAAACTCTTTGATATGTATTAAATACAAATCTTGAGCATTTTCTTATTATGGAGTTATACGTAGGCAAAATTGACCTGTCACATTTAACATCTAAACAAATTTTTTGATTGGTTAAAACTTGGAATTGAACACTTGTGATTAATAAAACACAACATGATTCACAGTCAAAACACAAAACATATTGACTAAAACATATCATCAAACAACTAGTGTGCACAAAAACAAACATCCTTAAACCCCTAATTCATAAACCATCAAAACCCTATTCATCACATTCACCATCATTAAACCCATCCCCTTCATACCCATTACCCATCTCACAAATCTTCACCCAAACGCCCTCCTCAACCGGAACAACCGACAATCTCGACTGCTTAAACAACCCAAATTCCTTAAACCCCTTAACCCCTAACAGCTCTTTTTTCATTTCCTTCAAATCCACAATTCTTCTCATCTCACCAACTTCTTTAACATCAACAGCACCACCACCACTCTCCTCATCCTCGTACCATTCGCGAATAACCGTTACGACACCGACAATGCAGCGGCTCTTCGTACCCGAGTGGTAGAAGAAACATAAGTCATTTAAATGCATGGATTTTAAGTTTTTTATAGCTTGGTGGTTTTTGACTCCGTCCCATTTTGATATGTTGTTGTTGGATTTTTGGTCTTCCCATGACCATGAATTTGGTTCGGTTTTTAGTAGCCAGTATTGGGTTTTGGCAGTGTTTGGTTTTGGCATTTTTTTTTGTGTTTTGAAAAGAGTGTGTGGGTTTTGGGGTTTTTATTCTGTTGGTTTGTGGCGGGATTTGGGAATTAGTTTTGGATTCGCGCGCCAATTTTTATAAACATGTGTTTCGTGTTTCGTGTTGTCACATTTTAATCGTAAATTTGGTGTTTGTATTAGAGCTCCAGGCGCAGCAACACCCTTAACATCAAAAATATTGTATCGACGTCATGTCATTATCTTCACTTTTAACATTAATATCTAAAAGTATTTCATCACTCATAAAACTATTAGCATCACCTTTTTTGGACCCATCATATCCCTTTTTTTCTTTTCAAAATTTTCAAATAAACTAATTTTTATACATTTTTTAAAAAATACAAATTACGATTAAAAAAATATACGAAAACTAAAAAAAAAAGAAAAAAAAAAGAAAAAAAAAGAGATTTACTTTTTTAAATACGAGAAGTTAAATATACATCAAAATATCATTAAACCAATTTTTTTTGTTGTTGATGTCGTTGTCAAGTATGCTCCACAAGATTCCATTGAAGACTCGTGTTGTATTCCTCTATTGCATAATTCTTTATTTTTCCGTCAGTGTATTTCGCACCTTTCGATCCAACTATGTTGTATATTTGGTTGCGGACTAACATACAAGTCGTTGAAGTCATCTATTGCAAACTTTTGATATGTCAAAATCATATTATGCAATATGATGCACATATACATGATTCTTCGTATTTTGTTGACTTGGTATTGACGCGTCGGTTGTTGTATAATACCCCAAACATTTTTGGAGGACACCAAAAGCTGGCTCGACATCCTTTCGTGCACTTTCTTGTCGCCTTTTAAAATGTTCATGTTTCTCGTCTCGTGCCACCGTAAATAATTTGACAAAAGTTGCCTATTGTAGGTAAATCACGTCAGCTAGGTAATACCATTTTGCATATGTAGTTCCGTTTATCTAGAATGGAGCTTCAAGGGCGATGCCATCAATTAGGTCGTCAAATAATGGAGAATTATCTAAAAAGTCAATATTGTTATTCGCACCCGCTATCCCAAAAAATGCATGTCAAATCCACAATTCGTACGACGCAACAGCTTCAAGCATTATTGTTGGGTATTTTTTTTAGGGGGAATTGCATATATATCTCTCAAAAGCTCCACAATTGCATATATATCCAACTCCAAATCATAATTACATATATATTCTTTATAAACGCTAAATATTTCATATACATCCGATCAACTAATTTTTATAAATTAAAATCCTAAAATTTGTGAAACTTATCATTTAGGTTTAAATGGACAATTATACCCTTCTTCTTCATCCTATCAAAAAGTTTCAGATCTCTGATTAAATGTGCTATGTTTACATTTTATACCCATTTAATAAAAACAAAAATGTTATAAATTATCACCACGAAAACAAAACTCAGTACACAATCCATGATAAGATCACTAAATTTTCATTTGTCAACTTCACCAACCAGTTTACTCGTTTATTGATTTAATTTACATCGCTATTTTCGACATAGGATACAAAAATTATGGTTATACTATAATAAATAATAGCCTAAACTATAATATTTATTAGACTAAAATACACCGTTGGTCCCTAAACTTGGCAAGGTGCATCATGATGAGACAAAACTCTGCCTTTTCATCGTCACAGGTCCAAAACATGGCCTTTAAATGCCAGATTAGTCATTTGACCAAGTCAACATCTGATTTTTGTTTTGTAGTCGAGGGTATTTTAGTCCATACACATTTATACTTTTATAACACATTTATATTTTACCCTTTCATCTTTCATCCTTGTCATCATCTCCCCAAATCATCATCTCCCCAACATTTATCATTCATCCGGGTTTAAAATAATGGATACATTCATCATTCTGTTTACAAATTTGCCATTAAAAATAAATACAATTCCTTTTTATCAAGAAAGATCGTTAACAATTGTAGGTATTAGAATTTATGTATCGTAGCTGCTATTAATCTCACCCCTCTCTCATATATAAAAACCCCAACTAGGGAATTATAACAGCCATTTCACCGGAATTTACTATTTCATAACTTTAACCGACGCATAGATCGAGACCCGTGCATCATTTCTGGAGAACGTTTGGTCGTGTCTTGGAGCTCCGCCGCCGCTCACCACCGTACACCACCACACGCCGCCACCCTTCTCCTCTCTTTCTCAGTCGTTGGTAAGCTCACGCGCCGCCCTCCTATGTTATTTCTTCATTTTATCAAACCCTAAAATAAAATAATAAACCAATGTTTTTAATTAAACATCTGGTGTGGATTTAATTAAACATCTGGTCCATATACTAGAACTAGAAAGTTGTTATATTTCTTTTATTTTGTGATTTTGAGTGGAGATAATTAATTTATAGTGTTTAAGGAATGAAACATGAGATTCTTATTAAGTATCTATAAACTTTTTTGCTGCGTGATTTAGTTGGGGTCAAAATTAATTATATGATTCTTCAAGTTGCAAAATAACTTTGCATTATAAGATGCTCGTGAACCAGTAATATATGTATCTACTAGCTATCTACTAATCATAAATACTGAATCGTGTGAGAATACTTGTCATTTATTGACTTAATGCATTATAAGAAGCTTATATTATGTATACTGGTCTTATGTTTTTTGTTATCGGATTTACTGGTCTCCTAAGTACAAAACAGGTGAAGTTTAGAACTAATGTAACTTTAGTTTTCTATTCTTTTTCAAAGGGTTGCTATGTCGGAGATCAAGGTCTAGTGGCTATTGGCAAGTGTTGCAGGCAACTTGAAATACTGAATCTACGATTTTGTGGTTTGGTTGAGTTAGCTCTTGGATGTGGGAAGACTTTGAAATGGTTAGGTGTTGCTGCATGTGCTAAAATAACTGACGTGTCACTAGAAGCTGTAGGGTCTCATTGCAGCTCTTTTGAGACCTTGTCACTAGACTCAGAGTTTGTCCACAACAAAGGGGTGCTTGCAGTTGCAAAAGGGTGTTCTCTTCTGAAAAGTCTGAGTCTCCAGTGCATTAATGTCACGGACGAGGCCTTGACTGCTGTCGGTGTCTTCTGTTTGGCATTAGAGTCTCTAGCACTATATAGTTTCCAGAGATTTACCGATATGTTAGTTTCTCCATCTTTCCATCCCTTTATAAGTTTATGCTATGATTGAAGTGGATAAATGCAATAATATGTGAGAGAAAGAAGTTGAGTATCCTAGTCTTTTAACTATGTGGACCTTTTGGCATTCCAGGAGTCTTTGCGCCATTGGTAAGGGATGTAAAAAGCTAAAGAGTCTAATGCTTAGTGATTGCTATTTTCTGAGTGACAAGGGGTTAGAAGCAGTTGCAGCGGGTTGCTCTGAACTTGCACATCTTGAAGTTAATGGCTGCCACAATATTGGCACGTATGGGCTTGAAAGTATCGGAAGATCTTGCATGTGAGTTCTCTTTTCAATCAGTTTCTAAAACTGCTTTTCCTATGTTTCACGTCTGTTGCTTAACTCATCTTATCCCACCTGTAACATGGCGGTAGGTCAAAACCCTTTTGTCTTTTTCTCAGACCTGTTTGATTTCAGGATCTTTTACCTAATGTTCAGTGGCTATTATAATATGATGCTAATGGCTGCTTCTTGTAGGCCTGGGTTCGTTGATAAATTTGAATGCATAACCATTTGGTTAAAAAGTTGATATAAGCACATCTGCAGGCGTCTTACGGAGTTGGCTTTACTATACTGTCAAAAAGTAGGTGACCAGACTCTATCTGAGGTTGGTAAAGGTTGTAAGTACTTGGAAGCTCTTCACTTAGTGGATTGCTCAATTATTGGGGATGAAGCCATATACAGTATAGCTATAGGTTGTAGAAATTTAAAAAGGCTTCAATACTTGAAAGAAAGTTGCCCGCAGATCTTGACTGAGCTTTTGGAGCAGGTGGCTCGAATCAACCAGCATTCTTTGGCCACATGCAGTAACACAAATGCAATAATACTCGATGGAAGTGATGTTCATGGTAGAAGGGTGAAACCCAGATTGTAATTGTAGAGCTTGTCTAGGCTTAGAACGTGTTCTCATTGATGTTGGCTTAACTAGTGTTTTCCTTTTACCTCATGTATCGGGTTTATTAAGGAAAAAGTTCTAGACTTGTTTTTCTTTTGTGTTTTGAATTGTGGTTGTCGAGTTTTATACGTATATCGTAGTTTTGACTCAGTTATAAGGTTTTTGTTTGTGTTTATGTGTTTTGATGTGAGTTATGAGGAGATTATTTTTTATGCATCCAATAATATGTTCCAAGGTATACCAGAATTATTTGGGATTAAAAATTTGAGTCAGTAGAGGTTTGGATTCATTGTTGTTGAATCTTCAGAATTATACCAGGTATACCATGTCTTAACATAATGAGTTTGACCAGAGGTTTGGGTTCATTGTTGAATCTTCTTCAGATTACATGGTATACCTTATGTTAAGACAAAATAATTCTTAAGAAGATCCAACAGCAAGAACATTGGCGAGGATGATGTTGGGGAGATGATGATTTGGGGAGATGAATCATTTGGGGAGATGATGACAAGGATGAAAGATGAAGTGGTAAAATATAAATGTGTTATAAAAGTATAAATGTGTATGGACTAAAATACCCTCGACTACAAAACAAAAATCAGATGTTGACTTGGTCTAAGGACTAATCTGGCATTTAAAAGCCATGTTTTGAACCTGTGGCGATGAAAAGGCCGAGTTTTGTCTCATCATGATGCACTTTGCCAAGTTTAAAGACCAACGGTGTATTTTAGTCTATTTATTATGAATCCTCTCTTGTAAAAGCCTTGTACTCACAAATCATTCAAGAAAGGATATGTCAAAATGGATAAGATTTAATTTATTGAGAGAATTGCATATATATCCTTACAAAGACTAATAATTACGTATATATCCAAACATAACTCATAATTACATATATATCCTTCTAAAACTTAAAAATGTCATATATATATATCCAAACTATTATTATATTATATATCTAAAACAATAAAATACATGATAATTATTTTAAATATACAAAAGTCTATTATACCCTTTTCTTATCCTTCTTTTATAACCTTTATATACGTATGTTCTTAACATACGATGTCAAACATCTATGCACCTTAGTGAAAAGATAAAAAAAACTTAACACATGTATGAACACACAAACATAACCCACGTTCTTCTGATTTTTGTTTGTTTTGTATAAGATTATTATTAGTAACAAGGAGCCACTTCTAATAGCCATGAACATCAGTCTACATGGAATATGTTCACACGAAATCTGTGAAGATACCAAAGCATGGAACTGAAGGCCCATTGAACACAAAGTAGCCAAGCAATAAAGAAACAAACACACATTAGAGTTTTTAATTTTAACCATTAACAGTCTACCTAAAAAGATTTTTTATTGCTTTCAACAAAAGCAAACCACATATCAAGCATGCTGGTAGGAATTTGTTTAATCGGTGGTTTCAAACAAAACCGAGAACATTATTTGGACAAATTAATGCGTTCCACTAGGAACAAGAATACAATTGGAAAGATTAAGATCTGACTCGATCAATGTTTGGGCTTTGATTTGTAGAAGATGATGTTTGGGTTTTGAACTGTATACTAATGACGACAAGGGTATAAATGACAATTTTAATTTTATATATAATTGTCATGTATATTATTTTTTTAATATGTATAAAATAATAATTTAGATATATATGATAAATTTAAGTCTATAGAAGGATATATATGCAATTATGATTTTTCATTGGATATATATATATATATATATATATATATATATATATATATATATATATATATATATATATATATATATATATATATATAGACAAGCGTTCAAATGAGAAGTCTATTTTTTGTGAGAACGCGAGAAGAGATCTGGACCGTAGGATCAAGTAAATCTGATTTTGGGCGGAATGGCATTATTGTAAATATTGGACAAAATTTTTAGGGGTCTAAGTGAATTATCTTCATTTGCTTTCATACCCCTAAAGTTTATTCCGGTTTTTTCTCTCTCTCCTTCTATCACACTTAAACACACACACAAAAAAACACACTCAAACTTAACTAGCAAAACAGATCTTGCTATTAACTCTATATCTGCCATCTTCTTCATCTCCATCGTCTCCGTCACCGCATCTTCATCATCTCCGTCACCGCATCTCCGTCACCGCCGTCATCTCCGTCATCTCGTTCTTTCTATATCCGGCGTTTATTGCGGTATTGGATCTCTAATTTATATTTTTCTGTTTAAATCTGATTTAGTTTTTAACTGTTTAACAACTTTTTCTCCGGCGTTGACTCCGGCGTTGACTATGTCATGAATATGTTTAATTGATTTATTTGCTTTATTAGACATCTATTTTTTGCACATGTGAAGATTTTTATTGGTTTATTAGGTTCTGTTTGTTTACAGTTACTATCTAATTATGTGTTTGTGAAATAATAGTTTTACGGATTAGGTTTTTGATGTTTAGAGATGAATTAAATTTCATTAATCATAGTTTTTTAGGTGTAATATAGGTGCATTTGAATAATGTTGAGATTAGTGATTATTTAAGTTTTTAAAATTTATCTTCACGAGTGAAGAATATCAGTAAGCAATGGAATTTTGAGGTTATTATCGGATTTAAGTTTAGTTTAGAGTATCATTTGCATGTGAATAATGTTGAGATTAGCGATTATTTAAGTTTTTAAAATTTATTTTCAAGAGTGAAGAATATCAGTAAGCAATGGAATTTTGAGGTTATTATCGGATTTAAGTTTAGTTTAGAGTATCTTTTGCATGTGAATAATGTTGAGATTAGTGATTATTTAAGTTTTTTAAATTTATTTTCACGAGTGAAGAATATCAGTAAGCAATGGAATTGTGAGGTTATTATCGGATTTAAGTTTAGTTTAGAGTATCTTTGCATATTAATAATGTTGAGATTAGCGATTATTTAAGTTTTTAATATTTATTTTCACGAGTGAAGAATATCAGTAAGCAATGGAATTTTGAGGTTATTATCGGATTTAAGTTTAGTTTAGAGTATCTTCGCATGTGAATTTAATTTTTTAAAATTTATTTTCACGAGTGAAGAATATCAGTAAGCAATGGAATTTTGAGGTTATTATCTGATTTAAGTTTAGTTTAGAGTATTTTTGCATATGAATAATGTTGAGATTAGTGATTTAAGTTTTTAAAATTTATCTTCACAAGTGAAGAATATCAGTAAGCAATGTAATTTTGAGGTTATTATCGGATTTAAGTTTAGTTTAGAGAATCTTCACATGTGAATTTAATTTTTTTAAATTTATTTTCACGAGTGAAGGATATCAGTGAGCAATGTAATTTTGAGGTTATTATCGGATTTAAGTTTAGTTATAGTATCTTCGCATGTGAATAATGTTGAGATTAGCGATTATTTAAGTTTTCAATGTTGTTAGGTCCATGAGGTTTTGTGAGTTGTTGGAATGTATGAACATCAATTTAGCCAAGATAGCATAGTCCCATTGAGTCTGTTGTTATATCAATTTATCCTGTGATGTTATGTGTTTTGTGCATGATGATGAAGGCTCGTTTTGTTTCACTTTGTCTGTTTTGTGAGGTCATTGTTTTTTACAGGCTGAGTTGGTGTATCAGTCTTGTTAGGAATTAGAAAATTCCAGTATTGAAGAGTCGGTCACCCCAACTATTATCTAGCATAAGTTAGCTCGTAGACTTATCGTTAGTTACGTATTTATGTAGTTATTTAGTTAGTCAGTAGCGTAAAATAGTTTAGTACAACACCGTGAAGGAAGGACGGGTCTTTACCCACTGTATCCCTGATCCACAGGCCGTCAGGAGGTCGTTTAGTTTGTAACCTATAAATACCCTCTACCTTGCAAGGTAGAGGGTTGGATGTTCATTGGTAATCTAATATTCTACAAGTTTCTCTTACTAGAATGTCCCACTCTTTCTCTCTCTAAAACCATCTATGTGCTCATTGTGTTATGGTTTGATGTGTATGTGAAAAGTTATATCCTACAATTGGTATCAAGAGCCATGGTTAGATCATATCTTGCACATCTTTGGATTTCTAGTGGTTTTTAGGTGGTTTTTGAGTTTGAAAAAGTTTAGTGATTTTTGCATCATTTGGTTGATTTCTTGTGTTAAAGTTTGAATTTTGTTAGTACTTTTATGTTTAGAATCTTCACAAGTGTTTAGGTTTTCATTTGGTAAGCTTGAATCATCTTGGTTGGGTTGTTTTTGGATTGAAAAGTGATGTTTATATGGTTTTTCATGCTAGCGACTTAGTTCACGGATAATTTTCTTCGTAGCGACTTGCTTCACTAATTTATAGCGAGTTACAGTTTTAGACCTAGCGAGTTACATCTAGCGATTTACAGTACAAGTATCTTTCTCACCCTGTAAGATCATTCTCTTTGAACATCTTATAATCTAATGGTTACTTGTAGGTTGGGAGATGGAACGTTCCATCTCCCATAAATATCCAATGTTTGATTTGCTGGAGGACTGCCGGACACCTAGTCCCTATGTCACCCATTTCTGGGCAGGAAGGAAGTGCCACAACATGATTTGATAAAATGCGATGACTGATTGATTTATTGATGTATTTATGCATTGATTGCTATTCAGATGCTCGATTGAATACGATCTATTATCAACCCCACTGGCTGAGAAGTTATGACCTTAAAAGATTAAGGATTGTTCTGACTATGTGGTTGAGTCGGACATTTTTTGTTACTGGAGTGTTTTGTCTGTTTCACTTTGTTTTGCTCGGAAGTAGTAGTACGTGTTTTGTGTATTGTAGTGTCCTATTTAACTATATTGTTGTCTGAGTTACCCTGATACGATAGAACCGATTTAACTACAAGTATGTAAGGTTGTTGAGTGTTTTGGAGTACCTGGATTGTTGTAACTTTTGAATTTA